>JADRCD010216692.1:4389-15331 GCA_019843815.1 Montemys delectorum
TGTGTGTGTGTATGTGTGTGTGTATGTGTGTGTGTATGTGTGTGTGTGTGTATGTGTGTATGTATGTGTGTGTATATATGTGTGTGTGTGTGTGTGCCTGTGCCCATGAGCACACATGTATGCATGTAAGAAAATAGCATAAGAAAAGAAAAACCTTTGTCCTGACACGCCTTGAAAATGCCTTCTAAATAGAAGTCTTATTCAGGTGCTTTGTGCATCTGACTTTAATTTACCCCAGAAAAGCACCTTCAAGAGTAAGTACAGCCAGGCAGTGGTGGTGCACGCCTTTAATCCCAGCACTTGGGAGGCAGAGGCAGGCAGATTTCTGAGTTTGAGGACAGCCTGGTCTACAGAGTGAGTTCCAGGACAGCCAGGGCTATACAGGAAAACCCTGTCTTAAAAAAACCAAAAAAAAAAAAAAAAAAAAAAAAAAAAAAAAAAAAAAAAAAAAAAAGAGTAAGCACAATGAGCTCCTCCCTGTGTCTAACAGGCAATTCATACAGTTCTTTAGTACTTAATAAATAAGAGCGCTTGGACTAAGACTCAGAAATAATAATCCATTATCAATTTTCTCACTATAATAGTGATTTAGTTTCAGCCAAACCCTTTGATTACATGTGATTTTCATGCATCCTTTAATTGAACTGGGGAGATGATCTTAGAGCTTACAGAACATTGCTTTTTCTAAGTCTATTCCACCAAAAAATGAAAAAAGATGCAAATCAGCACAATGTTTGAGGCCGTAAGTGATTTGTCAGGGGACACTGAGATTTTATACGGACTCCAACCATTTACTGGTCTGTGATTTGCACAAGTTATTATCACTTTTCCTAGACACTTCTGCTTTGCCGGTTCAGAATGTGAAGGGACAGAGGTGAACATGTCTAATGCATATGCATATAGAATTGTTTTAAGATTTGTTTTCTTTTTATCCATGAATACAAGTGTTTTGTCTGCATATATGTAAATGTATCATGTCTGTGCTGGGTGGTCACTGAAGTCAGAAAAAGGGCATTTGATTCACTAGAAATGAGGCTACTGATGTTTTGAGCACCCATGAGGCTGCTGGAAACTGAACCCAGGTCTTCTAGATGAGTAACATGTGTTCTTTACTACTGAGCCACCTTTCCAGTCTATATATTCAGTTCCTAATCAGGTTTTGTTATTTGTTTTATCTTCTTGTACACTGAAATCAATATGTATTTTATAAGTTTTGCATATTGGAAGCACTGCTTTCTTTTAAGGCATCAGTCATGAGCCAAGCCTTTTCTATACCAGGATGTATCAAAACATTTTATTTTCATTGTCCATTACCAACTTAAAGTAATCATAGAGTCAAATCAAACAATCATATGGCATCTGTGACACTTACATGCCTCTCTCAAGCTGTCTTGACCAGTGGAGAGCAACAAAACCTTCAGGAATCTCTTCCAACTCAAGCCAAACATAGCACAGGGTAGGAATTGCATGAAACTCCTCCTCCATGAGAATATACCCATTAACCAACTGTGATGAAGCTTAGTAAAGAAGAGTAAATAATAGAAAAATTCAGTCATAATCTCAAGTTCTTAAACTTCTAGACCAGAGGAAGCTGACTGGGGTAATATTGTGGGAATATAATGGTTCAAAAGTCAACATTATCAAAATTAAAGCTGTTTAATGTAATATATATATGTATCTGTTAGCCTTGACCTTTTTATGCAGATACCTCTCTGGCTAGAGCTGCTCCTTTAAGCCATTGAGAGGAAGCTTCAAGCCACAATCTCATTTTTTTTTATCTTACCACAATGAGAGAAGCCATCTCATTCAGAACTATCAGAAATAAATCAAGAGAAGTACATGTGGAAAGAGATTATTTATACATTATCTATGTCCCCTTAGATGTTGCTGCAGGCAGTGAAAGGGGAAGCAGATTCATTTTTAGGGTATCAGAGATTTTCAAAAGATACTGTCTACATTAGTAATTGGTTCTTCATACCCATATCATGATGGAAACACTGGTATTTTTCATCAAGTGCTCATCATGTCCATGGCCAATCTAAATTCTCATATACTCTATTGCCTATCACAGCTGAGAAACAAGTGCAAGAAAATGTACCTGTTTTCTTTAGATTATATTATATATTTACCAATACAAGGGCAATTGTCACAGATGCCCAGTATCTAGGAGATTTTCATTTTTTTTCCTCTCCCTACTCTTCTTCAAATTCATGGCCTCTTTTTTGATCAACTGTTATTGCAGGCATATATGAACTTATATACTTATATTCCCAAGTACAACTTATTGAGTCCATATGATGTTCTTGTATGTTGGTTTTCAGGGCTTAGCATTTGGTATTGGACAAACGTTGGTGTGCATTTCTCTGAGGAGTGCCACATCTCCTATTTCCAGCTTTACTCCTTTACCTCTTGTTCTTTCTGGGGGATTAGAAACTAATGGACTTTAACCCCTCGTGCAGTTTGCCATAGTTTTTTTTTTTGTCCTCCTTGTTCAGCTCATGCTTGGGTGGTCATGTTGGTGAGACTTTACAGGTATCACTGGTGAGGTTGCTAAGAGACACAATTCACAGCAGTCTCTGATCACATGACTCTTGAAATCTTTAGGCACCTTCTTTTGCAATGTTCTCTTAGCCTTAGGTGTTGGAGTGTTTTTTAGATAAAGACTTTGAGACCTGGCTCTACAACCATGCATAGTCATTCGTTGTGGCTTTCTTTAGTGGTCTCTGTCTGTGGCAAAGAGAAATACCCTTGATAAATGAAGACCACAGTCATTTTTGGGCATAAGGATGAACATTTACAGATTGTTAGGAATTTTTTCAGCTTAGTAAATTAGTGGTTGTAGATTTACAAATAATAACCATGATTTCAGTGGGTTTCCAGTACCAGGAATGGTATCTCTCTTGTTGAATGGGTCTTCAGTCCAATTTGAGAGCTGTTGGATCCCACCATATATGTGTACCACTACTGATATATAGGGTTTTTGTGCTATGCTGGTCCTTGGTGTAGTTCACAGGCATCAATGCTACATGGGGCTGTCAGTTGCCTCTCTCTTTTGGAAGCTTGCATGGTACCTTCTGTTGTCATGACAGTTAGTTCTCAGGAAGGAAATATTCAGATCAGTTTCAGCTCAGGAGCCTCTGGGCCCTGTTACTGAAGTTCATGATATCTGCAGCTCTAGGGACTTACCTTCACTTCAGGGAATAAACAAGGACATCAACAGGCTGTATGTTTCAGGAGTTCCTTAGACAACCCTGGCTTATAACTCAACAGAGAGGATTTCTCCTACGTGGTGTTTTTTTTTTTTTAACTAGATATTTTCTTTATTTACATGTCATATGATATCTCCTTTCCCAGTTTCCCCTCTGAAAAAAATAAAAAAATAAAATAAAAATAAAAATAAAAAACCCTGTTCCCTCCCCACTCTCCCTGCCTCACCAACCCATCCTCTCCTGCTTCCTGGCCCTGGCATTCCCCTTCATTGGGGCATTGAACCTTTACAAGACCAAGGGCCTCTCCTTCCATTGATGAGCAACTTGGCCATCCTTTGCTACATATGCTGCTGGAGCAATTAGTTCCACCATGTGTACTCTTTCGTTGGTGCTTTAGTCCCTGAGAGCTCTGAAGGTACTAGTTAGTTCATATTGTTGTTCTAAGTGGCTGCAAGCCCTTCAGCTCCTTGGGTCCTTTCTCTAGCTCCTTCATTGGGGACTCTGTACTCAGCCCAATGGATGGCTGTGAGCCTCTACTTCTGTATTAGTCAGGGAATGTCAGAGCCTCTCAGGAGAGAGCTATATCAGGCTCCTGTCAGCCAGCACTTGCTGGCATCCACAATAGTGTCTGGATTTGATGGTTGAATATGGGAAGGATTCCCAGGTGGAGCAGTCTCTGGATTGTCCTTCTTTCAGTCTCTGCTCCATAGTTTGTCTCTGTAACTCCTTCCATGGGCATTTTGTTCCCCCTTTTAAGAAGGAATGAAATATCCACACTTTGGTCTTCCTTCTTCTTGAGTTTCTTGTGATTTGTGGATTGTACTTTGTGTATTCCGATCTTCTGGGCTAATATCCACTTTTCAGAGAGTACATACCATATGTGTCCTCCTGTGATTGGGTTACCTCACTCAGGACGATATTCTCCAGATTCATCCATTTCCCTAAAACTTTCATAAATTCATTGTTTTTAATAACTAAGTAGTACTCCATTGTGTAGATGTACCACATTTTCTATATCCATTCCTCTGTTGAGGGACATTTGGGATGTTTCCAGTTTCTGGTTCTTATAAATAAGGCATCTATGAACATAGTGGAACATGTGTCCTTATTACATGTTGGAGCATCTTCGGGATATATGCCCAGGACTATGTGTTGTTTTTAAGGTGGCCTTTGGCTCTTGTGGGGAGCACAATTATCCTAGGTGACAACATAGCCAACCAAAAGTTGGCATTGAAATCAGAATGAGCTACACTTGTATAGAGTGGAGTCTGTCTAGTCATAATCTTTCTTTCATCTTTCACACATGTCATAGTGATGAGGCTGATATATTAGAATTGTCATCTACAACATTCATCTAATGTTCAAGAATCACACAATACATAGGACTAGGTGTGGGGGAGGTGGTATATGACATAGCTAAATGATTTCCTGTGCTCATATCTTGAATATATTATATTTGTACTAGCCTTTCATTTAACAAGGGTAAGAATGGAACTGGAGTCTTCATGATTGTCCTTCTATGACTGACAGCTATACTTGCACATTTTTCTTCTTCAGGTTGTGGCATAGCTGTGTGTGAGTCTGTAAGCCACAAGCAGAGAATTTCATAGAGACTTCCACCAGGGATAAATGTAGTTGATGGGACGTCTCCATGTGTTCTTCATTACTGAGGTGACTCTTTAATTGTTTCCAAAATCAATTTTCAATTAGTGGTGGCTTGGCATTTCATATGAGCTGTTAAAATTGTGAACAATGGTACAAAACAGAATAAAGCTTGTGACTTGGAAATTGCTTTTGCCTTGTTTAAAAGCACAGAAGCAGTGAAAATTTAGACAGAGACACTAGGACTCTTTCCAAGTTTCAATGCTCTGAAGTTATAGAAGAAACTGTGACAGAAACACTTATAGGGAGTACATAGATGTTAGCTGGCAGTTCTCTAGTCCCCCAATTTTTCTCATATTCATTGTCTTCTTGGCCTTGACATTTAAATGAACAGCATACAGAGCCTTTTATTTTAACCTTTACAATATTGAAGAAAAAGAAGAAGCATTTAAAAAAATGAAGATTAAACAAAAGAGTTCTAATTTATAAACTGTAATATGATAGGCTTCTCTTTTGAAATTCCCATTTCTACACTAGATTCTGTATCAAACAATACATATCCAAGAACATGTCTCTGAAGCAAGATTAAACATCCTGCCTTTCAAAGGACTGCCCTTGTTCATATATGCACGCACCAGGCTCTTCTCAGTCTTAGTAGCCCTGTAAGCCCCTGAACAGTGTTGCGGTTTGTATGAAAGATAAAAATCAACAGAGATCCTTCAGGTCAGTTCGAGCACAGGGATTTTGTGGAGGTTCTTTATAAACAGTTACTGGAGCCAAGATCAGGAAAATTTTACTTCACTGCAGTTTCAATCATTAGCAGACAGGTTTACTCCCAAGTGGCTCAGGTTGAAAAGTACAAAGTGTTTTAATGGATTTACTTTAGGATTTGTATCTGTATTAATTACCATGTATCTAATATATATATTACACTGATTTTACATGTTCTTTCTTGTCCCATTTATTTATTTAAATAGACAAAACTTTGAGTGGACTGAGTCCCAGTCCATCTCAAATGACCCTTGGAGCCACAACTTGAGTGTATACGTAAGTTCTCCCTTATATTACTAAGTAGGCACAGTCAATGTCTGGTGTAGCCATGATACATTGGCATGAATGAGTAAATGTGTAAATGAATGAAAGTGATCTTCGGTAGCTTAGCATGGGCTGGAATTCACTATGCAGCCCAGGCTGTCATCAAACTCATGGCAATCCTCCTGCTTCACTTTCATGAGGACTGAGGCTATATGCATAAAACACCATGACTGGGATAAAAGTGATGGGATTCAGATACCAACCCTTCTCTGAGCCAGGATATATCAAGAGAAATCATTCCCACAGTAGGGGTGGTCACTAACATGAGGCTTCAGGTTTGAAGACGAGTTGACTTTCATGTTGGTGCACACTCAATAGAAAGTTGAAAACTATGAATGTTTTAATAAGACATATATAGTAATATATAGTAAGCTGATACAACCATCAAGTGTGACCAGGAGGGTTATTCTATGACAAATAGTGCTAGCCATTTAGCACAAAATGGCGAACGGATGGAGTTATAAGAAGCTAATCTGTATTTTGCTAAAATTTTTTATGAATCTATTCCTTTGCTAACACACATACACGCAGGAGTTTCTTTTTTGTATCATAGCATTTTACAGTACTTTTAATCTCTGTTTCTGTCTCTCTGTCTCTCTGTCTGAGTCTTTCTGTCTCTCTGTCTCTGTTTCTGTCTGTCTGTGTCTGTGTCTGTGTCTGTCTGTCTCTCTCTCTCTCTCTCTCTCTCTCTCTCTCTCTCTCTCTCTCTGTGTGTGTGTGTGTGTGTGTGTGTGTGTGTGTTTAGAAACAAGAGGAGGAAATTAGGTTTCTTTGTATAACACTTGTCAATTTATATCTTTGAGAAAGAATGTCCCATTGAACCTGGAGAGCTGGGTTCATGGCCAGGAAGTTTCATCAGTGTCTTGATTTTCAACACTACCAAGTGTGCAGGGAGTAGGCATGACCATGCACAGCTTCTTGTATTGGAGCTAGGGATGAGAATTAGGTCCTCATATTTCACGGCAAACACTAATCCACTGAGTTATACCTCCAGACCTGCTCAATACATTTCTAAAATCTTTCTTCACATCATTAAAATGATAAAAAGAATAACATTTAAGCAAAGAGCCACTGATTTAAATAAGAGAACATCACCACCAAGGAAACATCAGGGAGAGGGTTTGCCTGAGGCAATGCCATTTTTCTGCTATTCTCAAATTTGTTTAGCAAACATATTTAGAAATGTCTAAACTACTGATGCGATGGCTAATTGAGAAAAGTCTCAGGAGGTCTATTAAACTGTAAAGTTTAAAAAAAGAAAGAATAATGGCCTATTTTAATGACATCAACAACAAATGGCTTTAAAGTCATGAGATGTTCTCCTTATGTTGCAGTAGAAAACAGTCTCATGAATTCTCTCTCTCTCTCCCTCCTTCTCTCTCTCCTTCCCCTCCTCTCTCTTATACACATACACACATACATACATACACACACACACACACACACACACACACACACACACACACACACCAAAGCAGAAGTTTAGCATGACTCTGAACCCCAGCAACTTGCTGTGCCTTTAGTAAAAATAGTGCACACTATAAAACACATTTCTGCTTACTGAAAGCTGTCATACGCTCCTAACCGTATAACCATATAACACGGTAGAAGGAATGGCACACTTAAAACTTTAGTATTGATTTTTTGACAAAATAATGTAAATTCATGATCAGCATGCTCACATCTTTTCATGAGAAAGCTGAAGTACAAGCTCTGAGGAGTTTCCTGGCATTGTGGCTCATCTGCACAGCCAGCACTCAGGCAGCCAGACATGCTAACCACAGACATCCGTTTTATGCTTTTAATCCTCTGCTATGCAAACTCTGACAGTGGGAAGTTCTTCTGAGAAAACATAGTGAAGGCTCAGACTGCTGGGACTCATTGTGGAAGCCTCCCATTGCATGCTTGACTCAGTCCAGAGATCTAACTGAAGAATTCCCCAAACCAGCCTTTCCGCTCAGCAGAGATTTTCAGTGCTCACATTTCGTGCACTCAGGGATGGAATTTCTCGCCATATTTGCTGACTGTTCTAAGGCAAGACACTTAACAAGGAGATAATGCCCCCATGGGTGGAAATCATAAAATGAAATACCCCAAGGCATGTGCATTTTTATTACATTAAATTAAAAACAGACCATCTTCTGTAATCCAGCCAGTAAACAGTGTAAGAGGCCAGAAGAATGTTAAACAAATATTTTCTTTCTAAGAAGGGAACTTTTATAGGTTCTATAATGTTCATAGTATTAATAAATGTTTATTGTATAAATTTGCATAATGCGAAACACAAAACTGCATGAAGCTCATCGAAAATACTAGCTAGAAAGCAACCATATTTTTAATTTATCAAATATCTTCCAATATCTTAAAAAGCTGAAATCAAACTGTGGACTACATTTCATAGGGTTTTTTTTATTTGTTAATGCAAATTGACATTTTCCCTTTCATTTTATATATATATTTAGGCATCATTTTGATTGGTGCCTATCGATATGGTATGTTATTTCTGTTATTTCAACTTAACTATTTTCAACCCATTAGTAATCTGAATTTTTGCCATTATTTCATTAGATTTGTCTTGTACTAAACATTTTTCTACATAAATATCAGAAGAGGAAGCATTTATTTAAAGGGCTTAAGGGAGAGGGTTTGAGATAATTCATAATTCAGATTATTAGATCTTTGAATTACAATGTGTGAGAGTCCTTAACCTACTGCCTGTCTCATGGATCACCAAACATATGTCATTTGGGTAAAAGACACAGTTGAAAATATTACCTTAAGCTTTTCTATCTACTTGAAAGCAAGGTTGATTATTAAATAAATTTGTGTGTACACACACTATTGGCCATATTTTATTTTTTATTTGGGAATTTAAATTTCCCCTTTCCCTCTGTTTGCGATGTGTATCTCTTTATACTGGTTTCATGAATTCTGTATATTCAGGTCTGCTATGTTTGATTCAACATTCTATTGCAAATACTTCTTCCAGCTATTCCATCCCCTTTTTATTTGACTCTTGACTAAGAATGCTTATGAAATAATGTGTTGTTTTCTTTTTTATCTTTAAAGCAAAACATCTATGTGACAAATACACCTGTCTGCATTTGTGGAGAGATGGAAATATCAAAATACATAATGATGATTTTAGCAATTTTTGATGCTTCTTTTAGAATAATTCAGTCTTGTACACAGGATATGAGATGGAAATTTGATTTTTTTAAAAAAAATTGCTCAACTATTTTACTATTTGTAATTGTGAGGTTGTACTACTCATAGATAGCATCTATGAAATTCCAGTTTTGTTAGGTATAATTTGAAAACTTTTCTTTTTCTGGTACACTTATCTGCATCTCTAGTGTTCAAACAGGTAAAATTTCCAGGCCTGATAACACAAATCTGCAATCCCATTGCTTTGGATGTTGCCACAAGATCAGTATTTCAGGGACTGCATGAGCAACACACCAACTTCCAGTTGTCTAGGTAGCATAGAGTGATGCTATCTTCAAACAGTTCAATTTAGATGTTCAAAATTTAGATGTTCAAAGAAAACATCTAAATTTATTGATTGTTTTAATATTTTCAATTATCTATCAGACCAAGGAACTGCTCTCAATATCTCATCAATTAATTTACCCAAATCAATGATATTAACACTGAATCTTGGTTTTAAAAGTCTATTTGAAATTTTTATTATACAAATTTATACAAATTTATAGATTACTTAAAATTATTATTTTTAAACACTACATCTTTATTATATTATGACATAATAAAATATAGAGTATGTCCTATGATCAGAAATTCTATAATAAAGTAGCCTGAGACACTCAAGGCTTTTAGTTTTCATGTTTACATCTTTACAAAATTATACAAATTCATGACCAGGATGTTCACATCTCTTCAGATGAGAAAATTGAGGTTCAGTGAATTCTCCTGGCCATAGTTGCTCAAAAATACAAGTACATAAATAGAATGGTTTCTCTTTTATTTGTGAATATTTGTAATGTAAACAAACTATACAAAGAAAAGACACTGATGACAATATACAAAATCAAATCTCAAATATCTTTTGTAGATGAGAAACAGAAGAGCTTGGGTGGTGACTATTATTGGATCTGTTTCTTGGTTTCCCTGCCCCTTCTGTATAGTGTCCAGCATTGTAGAACCCAACTTTTTGTTAGGTTTTAAATTTGATGACAAGGAACAAACCTATTTACTTCTTTGTTCTAAATAAAGACTCTGTGATGCTGGCAAGGACGGCAGTCCAGTTTCTGAAAGATGGTTGATATCTTCAACACATACTTCTGATTTGTGTCTATTCCCTACATATTACGGATTTTGAGTATGATCTATTCGTTGTTTCAGTCTTATGATTTCTATTTTTCTTAATGATATCACTTCAGTTAAAATGTACTGCTTGTATAACATTAGAATTTACTGAGTGATTAAGGGACTGTCATGAGTAATATGTAACACTTGTCACAATGTAAATTAGTTTTGAAGCTTGTTGTCAGGCAAGCAACATACAATAAATTGCACATTCCAAACACAGAATTTTGGTTTTTTTGTTTGTTTTTTTACAACTTCAAAAATATATATTTAATGAAGCAGCCAGGTAGAATGGATATGATTATGATTATTTAATACATCAAAATACAAAAATCATCCAAAAGTAGTGGCAAATTTCTAAAAACAAGCTAATGAATTTTTATGATCAGTTACTATTTAATCTCTAGCTCCTGTTCTTCTGTAACTCTTCAAAGCATAAATTTAAACTGTTTTAAATTTTTTATTAGATATTTTCTTTATTTACATGTAAATTTCTCCTTTCCCAGGTTCCCCTCCAAATAACAAACAAACAAACAAACACAACAAGAACAAACCCCTTTTGCCTCCCCCCTCCCCATGCCTGCCACCCCACCCGCTCCCACTTATTGGCCCTGGCATTCCCCTACACTGGGGCACAAAACCTTCATAAGGCCGAGGTCATTTCCTCCTATTGATATTCGAGTTTGTGATCCTCTACTATACACATG
>JADRCD010216693.1:0-71935 GCA_019843815.1 Montemys delectorum
GAAGGAAGGAAGGAAGGAAGGAAGGAAGGAAGGAAGGAAGGAAGGAAGGAAGGAAGGAAAAATAGTTCTCTGAGATACTGATTAAAAAGATAATTGTGCATTTGACTCAAATCTGTCAAGTCAGACACCACTGGGAAGGGTCTGTGAATGAGGACACTCCAACGGCACCCCTCTGATCTCATTATTAGGTAATTGGTGGGGAAAAAAAAATCACTCTGATCCACTCCTCTGCCTCCAGTCTTCACAGAACTACCAGACTGCCCTGTTTAAAACGGGAATCTAGTCTTATCTCTTGTTTAAAATATGCCTGTGATCTTCATGGTATCTAGAATAATAACCACACTCTTTACCAAAGCCTCAACATTTTCATCCTTATCTCTTTAACACTTCCTAGCAATGAGACCTACAGTCTATTCCCTATAATTTTCTGAATGTGTCATGCGTGTCCTAAGGGACCACTGAACTAGCTGTATTTCCTCCCTAGAATACTTATCACCTTCCCCTTTCCTTTCCCATCACACTTATATAACACTTTTATGAGATACAAACACTGTTCAGATTTCTTCAAAATATAGACTCATGTTTTTGTCCTCTCAGCATTAGAAAAGGTCAATGATAGCACCATTAGAGGAAATTGAGAGACCAAGAGGTTGGGTAACTTGCCTAAGGTTATGTGGAGTCATAGACACACCCAAGACTTGACAGAAGCCACCCAGATAGCCTGGATGTAGAATCTATGCATTTATCAACCACATTCTAAGACTCTCCATCTTGGTAAATACATTATTTTTTAAAAGCTCAGCCCATGAGCCAGTCCTTCCTGGAAGCCTACAGAGATTTCTCAGTCTCAATTAGCATTTGGGTTTATTTTTGTCTCAGCACTTAGGGGCACTGTACAATTGAAGTCTATTTTCTTGTCTTAAAAACTTAAGGGAGGGAGACATATTTTATATCCCCGAGCTTAACACAATGCCTAGCACAAGAAAAGAAACAGTCATATGTTGTTGAACAACCACAATGAGGAAAAAAAAAAAGCAAGAAATACCCAAGGGAATAAAACCTATGTGGATGCACGAGGAAGCTTCAGAGATCATTACCTGTGCAGAATCTGATGGGGCTCTTCAGTTTGGGGCTTATGACCTGGCCTATCTATCTAATATCAAAAATAAACTTTGGAATCTTCTTGCAAATACTACAGATTCTCATGGGAATTCAAGTTAAACACATGACTTGACATTTATTTGTTTAATCTGGTCAATAGATTTATTTTTTTCTGTGTCAACCATGAAAGCTAAAACTATTTCTAGGCCTTTCATCTTAGATCAGCTTTCCCTTAATTTCTACACTCTAAAATGTTGAACAAAAACATGTCCCTTTTTGTGGTTGGAAAGTTGGGCTTAACATAGAACTTTCAACACACAATTGTCAGCACCTGATTAGGGTCATTCTCAAGCCTGTGACTTTTCTTCCTTCCTTAAATAGGTCTTCCAGATGAATCATCGCTAGCCACTCTATGATTATGCCGAGACCAGATACACAGTTTTTAAAGGACAGGACACACTGTGGTCCTTGCATCAGTCTGTGTTTTGATTCAGGCAGATTTCATTTTCATTCAATAAAATATTAGAATGAATCGTCTGCTGGAGTTTGAGCCACCAGTTTCTGCCACAAGAATGAGGAAACAAGAGTTGGTGAAAGCACACATCCACCCATTTCCACCTTACTAGTATTTCTGGTTCAGAGATGAATTTGGTGAAAAAGGACATAGATGGGACTTTTATAATACAAATCAAATTATTTTCTGTGTTCCACCATTACCAAAACCACATATATTGTCAGCTAAAACTGAAGCAGAGCCTTCTTAACTATTCAAAAATGTACTAATCTTCACACCTATTTATTCATTGGATAAATTTAAGGAAATGTAACAGTTTGGTGATCATTAAAGGTTTCTTGTCATATGTACATGGTCATGAGCATTAATATGAAAGAGTCTCATATTCTTTTCCCTGGATGAGGTCAAGAATTAAAAAAAGAGCCAGGCAGTGGTGGCGCACGCCTTTAATCCCAGCGCTCAGGCTGCAGAGGCAGGCAGATTTCTGAGTTCGAGGCCAGCCTGGTCTACAGAGTGAGTTCACGGACAGCCAGGACTGTAAGAGAAACCCTGTCTCGAAAAAAAAAAACCAAAAAAAAAAAAAAAAAAGAAGAAGAAGAAGAATTAAAAAAAGAAAGAACAAAAGAAAGAACATTCTCAAACCCACAACACTGGATAATACTAAAGTAGAGAAGAGAGGGAACATTTAGTGTGTATTCTTGCCTTTAATCTGTCTCTCGCATGACATCTTAAGTGTATGTAACCATGACCCTGTGTTTCTACAGTTGAAAGCTATTTCCTGAGCTATAGGGAAGTAGACAGGAGCAACAGACTCACACAGAAAGTTCAGACAAGCTGAAGCATTCAGAAGGAGAGGGAGAGAATCCTGACCTAGCCTTGCCTCTCTAGGGCTTCTGAAGAATTTGTCTTCCAGAGCAACACAAAAGCTACCCCTTTTGAAGTCTTTCTAGCAGGCTTAGTTTTGTACAACTATTTCCACCCCTATCTCTTGAGAAAAGATGTCAAAAAGAAAACAATGCTTTGACACAGAAAGCAGTCAGGGCCCACAGAGAACAATGCCCCCCACCTTAGGCAGCAGGAAGCAGAGAATGAGCTATAAAGTATGCTAAGTGAATTACAATGAATGAGAGGAGACTGTGGGCAAGGGAGAAGTAAAATCAGCCCAAGGTGGGCCAGAAGACATGGCTCAGGGAAGAGGCTGGCCATGGAGGCAGTCGGTCGGTCAGAAAAAAGAAAAATGGAACTTGGAGGAAGAGCTTTTTTTTTTAATCATATTTTTTCTTTATGCTGGAGAATGTTATCCATGTTACAGTGAAATATAAACCTCCCTTCTCCCTCCTCCACCAACATACCCCATGAGGAAAATTTTCAGAGCTATGTGTTCCCTTAATTTTTTTTTTTCTGAGAAATGCGAGTAAATTATTTAATACATTCTGAAATTACTACTGACAGCTGAGTTCCTTTGCTCACAGCACTGTTCTGGATCAAAATCTAGGGATGGCTGCTTCATGAACAATGTAAATCCTTGCAAAAAACGAAAAAAAATACTAGCGCAACAACCTTTGCCACCACTTCACACGGGTTTTAACTTCTTGAATACTTTTACATTCCTGATGTCTTTAGACGGATTGCCTCTATACACCAAGAACATCGTAATCCATTATCATTTATTATTATTTGTCTTTGTTGTACACAAGTTACTTGATCACTGTAGTGTCGCTTCCCCCTCGACCATCAAGAAAGGTGCAACTCACAAGCTCTTCTCCATGCAGTTTATTCAGGAACTTAATACAATCTTCTTCTGACTTCTGACTTTCTCCCCCCCTCCAGGGCAATCCCCCAGGCCCTTAAATGCTCTATCCAGAGCCTATCTCAGTAGGCCATGTGGTTCGTACAGATAGTTGCTATACTCAGAAGTAAGCCAGGCAAACAAGCACAACCAAATGAGTTGTTTATTATTCTAGTGCTCTAGCAAGGAGCAGAAGCCAGCACCATCTTTAGGGCGCGGTTTGGATGGCTCTCTACATTGTAGGAAAAAAATTTTTTTTCTTTATATTCCAGATTGTAGTTGGCAAAAGTCCAAAGAAGTGAATGGATACTTTATCAGTTGATGCATAAGCCAACTCATTTAAAGATGCAGATAATGTTTTACTGACGAAAACATGGTTTCCAAATGGATAAGCTGGGTGTACTGGCTGCATTTGTGTGTCAACTTGACACAAGTTAGATTTGTCAAAGAGGAAGGAGCCTCCATTGAGGAAATGACTCCATGAGATCCAGCTGTAAGACATTTTCTCAATCAGTGATCAGTGGGGGAGGGCCCAGTCCATTGTGGGTGGCGCCATTCCCTGGGCTGGTAGACCTGGGTTCTATAAGAAAGTGACGAGTAATCCATGTGAAGCAAACCCGTAAGCAGCACGCCTCTATGGCCTCTGCATAAGCTCCAGTTTCCAGGTTCTACTCCCTCTTGAGTTCATCTCTTGACTTTCTCGAATGACAGAGTGTGCTTTAGAAGTGTTAAGCCAAATAAACCCTTTCTTCCCCAACTTGCTTTTTGGTCATGATGTTTCATTGCAGCAATAGAAACCCTAAGATACTAGGTATAATAATCCACTTATGTAAATCCAGTACTCAAGACATTGAGGCAGGAAAAGCATTAGTTCAGAATCAGCCCAGGCTACATTCAAGGCTAAGTTCAAGGCTAGCCTGAGCTACAAAGCCATGCCCTGTCCAACAATACCAAGAGCAACAGCAGCAACAAAATACATATAAGTCTAATAGCTTTAGTGATATTGATGGTATGCCAATTTTCTCCACTTCATTACGATTGGTCTTATCAAATACTTTATGTGTTATGTGATTGTCGGTGTCAATCCACACAGGAAGGCTTTTCTTGTTGGCCTTACCAAAATGTCTTTGTTTCAGCAATGTGTTTGAAACTCAGTTAATACTATTATACTTTAACTTTTAAGAAAACCATCACTAACTTAAGCTTCTTTGGCTAAGAAGTAGTTATGTAAACAGCATTAATAATGTGTGTATCTTATAACATTCTTGTCTAAAAGTCAACTGCAAAATAGGCCAATTTCATTTCCCTGATTTTATAAAGATGCACACGAGATTACAGCTGTAGCTCCCACACTTACTATCTTAATTATCTAGAAATCTTCATTGTGTCATTAGCCCTTATCTAGCTTCATATAATACCAGCATAATGAAGTGTACCAAGCCCTTGCTGGATCCAAAATAGTAGTGTTCTGGGAGTAGTATAAACTATTAAGATGTAGTGGGTAGGTAAAAGCACCCACTAAGAATCTTAATGGAAGGCACTGAGACCTGACAAGTGTAGGAACTTTCCTACAACTGGAGGAAGTTAAAAAGGAATTCGTGCAGTGTTGCACCAACAACAAGGAGCTTATATGCAATACACACAAGTCAAAGAGATTTGCAAAAATTGGAAAAATGCACGGGCATACACACATTCTATCATGCATTCCTCAAAAAATTTTCACTTGTGTGATTATACTTTGAGTGTGCACATGTCAACAGACAGGTTTATTTGCAGTCAAGTCAAATGCAAGAATCAGAAGACAGACCCTTCTGGGGCAGCATGGACTCCATTTGTCCTGATAGAGTCACATGGCTGCATTGAACATCCATTTCTTTATCTTTTAAGTTATACAACCAATGATGTTACAGGAAGGCGCCTATAACAAAACCTGCCACAGCTCCCCATTCTTTTCCAACACTGCCCTTGACTTTGATTTTCTTCTAATAGCTCATGGTGTTCTGTTTTTCTTTAGACATGAGGCTTTTAAAAACAATAAGCTTTATGTAATCTCTTCTTTCGTTTTTTTTTTTTTTTTTTTAACATCAAATAAAGCCAGAGATACAAATGATAAGAAAGCAGAATCCACCCAGGCAAGGCAGCACCATGCCTGTAATATTAACATTTAAGAAGTTGAGGTAGACTGTTCATGAGTTTCTACATCAGTTTAATGTCATTGTTAGTTGAAGTCCAGCCCAAGCTACCAGAAACTCCGCACTCCCCAGAAACAAAGAAAAAGAAAGCAAAACAAAGCAAATAAAAAGTGGAGGTTTCAAGTGAGATTCCAAAATTAGATGCAACTTGAAAGGATACCATAAGATCAGAAACAAGCAAACTTTACAAGTTTCCTTCTGACTATATATACTTTAAAATGAAAAGTTTGCAACACACAGACATATGAAAAGAAAAAGATCTTAAGGCATCCATAACCTTGTCTTAGATATAAACCCTTAGCATTCAGCATTTTCCTTCCAATGTTTTTAACTACTTACAACCATACCATGCTCATGGGACCGCACTTTGCTTTTTTCATTTATGTTTTGTAGCAACCACTTCCTGCATTACCAGGCATTATTTTAAGACATTACTTTTAACAGCTGCCAGTTATATATGTCAGACTCGGAGTTTAACCACATATATATATATCCTTTAAGCTGATCTCAATTTTTCACCTCAAGCAGAACTGTAGTTGATAAGTATAATGCATTTAACTTAGAAATACCATTTGGACCAATGCACTTTTATAATCTTTATACAATGGACATCGAGGAGAAAAAAAGATGAAGGAGAATGGCTTAAAATAGAACGCTAACGTGGAATTATGTCATCTTTAATGAGTTATCATGTGATATAATAATGCAAGTGCATTTCTAAGCAAATCACCTAAGGAAGTTGGAGAGAATTTACTGAAGTCAAGACACAGATGTGAATTAAACAGTGCAAAGGCTCCGTGCTCTTTCCAAAACACTGTCAAATCTGAGGCTTGAATGCTCTCTGGAAAGTGTCCATTGTTCTAATAAGGTGCCATATTTCATGAATATCACATTTCAAAGTGACATCTGGCTAAGAAAGTAGATAAGGGACTCATCCCAGGCACAAGTGGAGCGCCAGGATGCTAACGTGATCTGCAGAGTACAAGGATGGTCAACAGAGATGGGAAAGACTAAGGGAAATGTTCTTCTACTTCAACCCACAGATACTGCACATTTCTAAATCGGTAGACACTGGTGTTAGGGAAACCACCTTCATTGCTATGTAAGCAGGGTTCCCCTAGAAGACTCGGTAGCACTCTTTGATAACTTCAGATGTATGCCCCACCCTCTGAGCACTTTGTTCTTCTGCTACCCACCTTCATTTGCTGTTATGTGCTCCTTTTGTGGAATAAAACTGACGTCCTAGACCGAGATCTTTACTATCACACCAGGCGAACCATACAACTCTATCTTTGCAGTGGTTCCCTGTTCTAGTACCTCCCCAAAGACACACTTCACACACAATAAGAAGGCACACAACTGTTAGCTGATGGACTCAACTAAATGATAACATTTAAGAGAATAAATTCATCCCTGGCTGTTGCAGATGTAAAACACTGGACAGTTCCTTCTAGTGTCTGGACCCTCTTCCTTTGTTACATTGAATCTTGACCAACAACACTGTGGTATAACATGAAGGATTATAAGCCAAGACTCAGAGAACAGCAGAAAATAAAGCAAAGAGGGTGATGAAAGCAGATTATAGGAACACACTGCACAATTGGCCTGGAGACAGAACAAAAGCCAGCAGATAGAAGGAAATGAAGAAAGTCACAGAATCTAGAAAAAAAAACAATAGGACAAACTAAGGCATGGTTCAGGAGAACAGAAAGATGCTAACAGGAAAGAAAACCAGGGGTCATTATAGAGTCTAAAAGACAGAGACTATCTCTTTTAAAAATTTTTATTGGATATTTTATTTATTTACATGTCAAATGTTATTCTCTTTCCTGGTTTCCCCTCCAGAAACTCCCTATCCCATCCTCCCTCCCCCTGCTTCTATGAGGGTGCTCACCCATCTACCTACCTACCCACTCCTGCCTCCCTGCCCTAGCATTCCCCTACACTGGGACATCTAGACTTCCCCAGACCAAGGGCTTCTCTACCCATTGATGTCTGATAAGGCCATCCTCTGCTACCTATGAGGCTGTAGCCATGGGTCCCTCCATGTTACTCCTTGATTGGTGGTTTAGTTCCTGGGAGCTCTGGGGAGTCTAGTTGACTGATATTGTTGTTCTTCCTATGGGTTGCAAACCCCTTCAACTCCTTCAGTCCTTTCTCTAACTCCTCCATTGAGGACCCTGTGCTCAGTCCAATGGTTAGCTGTGAGCCTCTGCCTGACAGAGACTATCTTAAAACTCCTATTAAGCCTGCCTTTGACAAGAAAACATTCTTCTCTTCCCTGATAAATCAAGACCTGCAGACTACTCTACAAGAATAGAGTCAAGTGGCTGAGAAAGTTCCATTGGCTTTGGTAAACTAGCATCCATCCAATCTCCTAAAATCCAGGAACTTCTATGGCCTAAGGATTTAGGCTCTTCTCTTTTATGAGCCCGGCTTTCCTGTCTCTGGCCTCCCTGGAGGTTAGAGCTCTTTTAGCTAAACAGCTTTGATTAATCTATGTTCCTTTCTTTTAGTTTCTGGTTGAAAGGACTCTCTGGATAGCTACCTTCTCTATGCATTTCACTTCTTTCTACAGAGAAATCTCTGGGAAAGAACAACCCTGGAACAAGGATCAGGGGAGGTCTCTTTCTATCCTTTTCCCAGGTTGGAAGTGTAGGATGTGTTTAAACTGTTTGTGACCCCCTGCCTGTTACCCTTGATAGGGAATGAGGAGATACAGGACAGAGAAGCTTGTACTCCACGTACCAAAAGCACAGTGGATTTCTTCCAAAACCTGCCTGCTTTTCCAGGAAGAACTGTTTTCATGGGGTCACACCTCAGAGATTAGGAGACTAGCCTTACCTTGATCCCCTCTTCCTTTCCAGAAACTTGGCATGTGCTCTTCTTCATCTGGCATTTTGTTTATAACAAAAGAAATTTTGAGCCCTTTCTATCCACTACACACAACTGACACTCTCCTCCTTTTCAGTAGTAAATTTTCCCATCTTATACATTACAGTATTTACATTTACATGTAAAAAGCAACCATAAAAGGATTAGAGTACATATTTAAAGATGTCACAGGAGTTTCCATGTCCAATTTCATTAGTGCAGAGGAGGCCTGTTATTGGACAGGGAAAAGGGAGGCAGAGCTAAAAGTTCCAGAGACAGAGAGAGTCTCAGAGAGGGGAGGAGAACCAAGGTGCCTTCCAATGGGTACCCTCGAGGTGTTTTCCAGCCACAAGTAGCTATGATTTCACAAGGTTAGAAATATTGGGATAAAGCTTTTATCATTATCAATTGGCTCTGAAATTATTGTGTTGGCATCTTGTACATTGTGTTAATATTGACATATAAATCTGATTGATTAATTAAGCATTAAAATTCTGCCGGGGTACTGGGTATTATGATGTGTTGGCTGACTATGGGGTGTATGGTAGTGAGATGAACTTGGGGAGGGGGCTGCCAGAGAGATGGCCTGGTGGGAGCCCTATGGTCCAGCATCACAGAAAGTTGGCAGGTTCATTTTTTAATATTTCCTGCAACATAAAGGCACCAAGGAGAATTATTTATATTTTATCATGAATAACAACACAACTACAATATTCTAGTCCTTATCAAGGTATAAAATATTCCAGTTAGGTAGTGAAGATCTAGAATCCCACTACCCAGGAAGTTGAGACAGGAGAATTAAACTTCCAAAGATTGCCTGGCCTACAGAGAGAATTCAAGGCTACCCTGGACAGCTTAGTGAAATCTTGTCTCAAAATATAAAATAAAGACAAATATGACCTGGGATGTAACTCACGGGAAGAATTCTTGCCCAGCACGTATGAGACCCTGGGTTCAATACCTATTCCCACCAAAAATAAGATGAGAAATAAACTCTGATATTCTGCTATGAATTTTTAATATAAAAATACTGTTAATTATTCCTAAAATATCTGCTGTATCTCTGACGCCATGAAAACTGACTTTATTTCCATTTTTACAGGTGAAAAAACTAATAGTGATCAGACCAAATGGTGCCCTCTGGTTTCACACTCAACTGAAAGCTCATGCGAGTCTGACATTCCTGCGCTAGCCAGAATTCTGAGTACTAAATAACTCTGGACCTGTTGTCTGCAGCAGAAAAAAAAACTGGGAGAAAGGTGTATTAAGAAGGTGGGTCTACCTTCTGCAGCGATGCAGGCAGTAGTTCACATGACAGCTCACCCACGAATAATCTAGGGACTCTGAAATGGCTGTGTAGACAGTGGGATGAAATAGACGTGTTGGTACTAGTCTCATTTTTAGCGAGGAATGGAAAAGGAAAATCCCCCTTTAGTTGTCACCTTGGGAGGTAAGATGACATTTTGAGTCTTCATTCAAATCCTTCAAAGCTCCTACCGTAGGAATGGGTCTTCTGTTCATTTCACGGCCCTCTTTAAGGTGCAGGACTGCTTTGCACTTACATATAAAATTACAGCTGAAACCCTCAGTGAAAAGTCAGGATTCTACAACGTCCCCTTAAAAATTAACTTTTTATTTTTGAATTTTTATTTAACAAATAAAAATCATACACACACAAACATATATATATATATATATACACACATATATATATTTACATAGGTGCAGTATAATGTTTTGAAATGTTTATCCATTGCAAAACACTTAAACGAACACATCCATTACCTCATATTCTTATTCACGTATGCATGTGCATGCATGTGGTAAGAGTATCTAAATTCCATTCATTTAGCAAGTTTCAAGCATACATTGTTATTAACTCTAGTCACCATGCTGTTCACCAGATCTGCAGAAGCTGTTCCTCCTGCTGGGCTGATATTTTGCACCCACCATCTTCCTGAGCTTCATCCCTTGCTTTTACATCCTCCCCGCATCTGCTACCCCTCGCCCACAGCAAGCCTCCTGCCTCTGCCTTGTGGTGCCTCCCACTCTAAGGAATTATCTCCCATTTATTATCAGTTCTTCACTCTCTTAGATCTGTTCAGGCTTGAGTATCAAAACTCTAGAATCTTCAGAAGAGGACCAGGAGGCCAGAGAAGACTAGTTTATCTTAGAGAGTGTTTCCCAGTGAGGCACCATGGATGGCAAGATATTTTTAATTGTATCAATATAAGGTGAAGGAATAGTACTGGCATCTTGTAGATAAATAAGGAAAACTAGCCTGTGTGCTGAAATCAATATGACAGCACTCCGCAATACAGAAACATTCATCCCCCAATGTCATCATTGCCAAGACTGAAAAACTAGTCCTGAAGGAACAGTTAGACCAAGCACAAGGTACTCACATTACTGAATGTTTCTAGAGGTACTCCAATGTCTAATGTAGAGCATAGACAGAATTTCTAAGATTGTGAATGTTCCCATTCTCACCATGTTAGCTAAATGCAGTGTACTGCAACTTAGTTCTTCTCTATATGAAAAAGTACTGACCTAAACTTTGAAACTACATTTCTAAACTCCGCCCCCATGCTTGTGTGCCATGTAAATCAATTGCTAAATTGTTAAATAAAATATTTGAATTGGAAAGGAATGTAAGGAGTATCTGGTGTAACTGGTTTTGTATGTGAAAAACTGAAGCACATGTGGCCAGGAGACTTTTTACTAGGCAAGTCCGGACTGGACCCTGTTTCCTCATCAAATTATAGGCTCTCTCCAGTATCACATACAATGCAGCCATCAGCTATACGAAGAGAATTAAATTCTTCAGAAGGTATTTTCTTCCTTTCTGTGGATAGATTTTTAGCCTCTCTGGGCCTATTTGACTGCTTTGTGACTAGATTCAGTAACCATAAGCCAAAAAATAATTAGTACAGAAATATATCATGAAGCATTTGTCCCCTGAAAAGAAGAAATCCAACAATAAAAGTTTCTCTTGGAAGCATAACTTCTAAAGCCATTTGGCATTTTTGTTTTCTTTTTTTAAGTTCATTTAGGTAAGAACATTCTAGAGTATTGCCATGACTGCTTCAAATAACTATGTTAAAATCTTTTCTTTTCCTCAGGTGTCAATTAATATTTTCTTTGTAAATGGTTTGTTGCTTTAAACATTTAAATTAGGAATCCTAATGAAAATCTTTGCAGAACAATCTTAGTAAATAGCTCTATTGTATGTAATGACTTCAATTTTCACTCCATCACCAAGAGGATCTCCAGGCTAGAGAAGCTTAAAATGTATTTGTAATTATGCATCATATTGCCAGTAAAAGAAGCATCCAAAGACTGGGTTCTGTTCTGTTATTTACCTAGTTTTTATTTTTATTAAGGGTTTGTTTATTTGTTTGTTTTGGATTTGGGGGGGTTATTTTTTGTGTTTTGGGGAGGGTGTCTTAGTTAGAGTTTTACTGCTGTGAACAGACACCATGACCAAGGCAAGTCTTATAAAGGGTAACATTTAATTGGGACTGGCTTACAGGTTCAGAGGGTCAGTCCATTATCATCAAGGCATGAACATGGCAGCATGCAGGCAGGCATGGTGCAAGCAGAGCTGAGAGTTCTACATCTTCATCTGAAGGCTGCCAGCAGAATACTGACTTCCAGGCTGCTAGGATGAGGGTCTTATAGCCCACACCCACAGTGATACATATACTCCAACAGGGCCACACCTTATAATAGTGTCACTCCCTGGGCCAATCATATACAAACCATCACAGAGAGTTTTTTTATTTATTTGGGTTTTTTTGTTTGGTTGGTTGGTTGGTTTTGTTTTTGTTTTTGTTTGCTTTGGAGGAAACTGTGAACTAATCATGCATTAGATGGTTTCCCAATTGGTTGTTTAAGCCTCCACAGTGGGCATGGTTAGCACTGAGGCCAATGTAGAAATAATGGAAGATGCTTTAGGAATTTCTTAGTAGTTTCTATTGAGCTCAATCTATTGGAACATTTATGACATCAGAGTTCCAGGTCAACGTAGGCATTTCCTTTGCCCTACTCAAATGTGAATTTGTGCCATTTCTCCCAAAGAAAATGCAGGGCAGTATCGACATGCTTGAATACTCAAACTGAAGAAATAATTGGAAACCAGATTGAGTGAAGCAAGGGCATATCCCTAGTTTCCATTTTGAACAGTGACAAGAAATAGAGAAGAGGGTGAGCAGATGAGAACTTCTCCCAGTGACTGGGTTGCAGTGTGGGACAGAAGGAGGAAGTTACTCTCCAAGAGCTCTATTTGAAGTATAAAGAAATGTGTTGCTGGGCATATGAAGATTAGACAGGCTGACAGCATGATTAGAGGTAGGAATGGTGTGCAGAATAAATAAATAGCCACTAAGTGTAGTGACAACTTTGAGTGACAGATGAAGAATAAAAATGAACAATTTTCTTGATAACATGTCAGGAAACAAATGCCTCTTTCTTTCAGCAGAAAAAGATATATATATATATCATCTGGTGAACTTCTTATACTTTTGAAGAACTATAATTTTGGCCCCAAATGAAATGATCCTTTTGTAGAAATTGTTGCCTTTTTATTTCATTGGTAGTTCACAATGGTTTACTCAAACTCTTTCTGCCCAGTTTTAAAAGTGTATTATATGCTATCATTGCTCTGTCTGTTGCACAAGAAATTCAAAAATAGTTCAGCCTTCTGTTTTTGTTTCCTTGGGGTTTTATTGTTGTTTGTCTTTTGATTTTTGTTTGGCATGGCTTTTTTAGTTTTGTTTTGTTTCTTTTTTTTTTTTTTTTTGATTTTCTTTACAAAATCATTGTAGGTTCAGGTGCACTAGCCAGATCACATTAGCATCCCTTTCTACACAAAAATAGAAGTTGTCTTAGAAGTTGCCTTAGAAGTTGTCTTTTTAAACATAATGATAACAAAATCTTGTTTCAATTTAGTTTTGTCAAAACGGTATAGTGTAACAAAAAACAATCGAACGAAAAAACAAAACCTTTAATTATTTAGAACGAATTTCCATGAGGTGATCAAAAAAGTTTACTTTAAAAATTACAATATTTAGTTGAAGTTTAATATTTAATATTAAAATTTTCCCCAAATTTAAATACTTAAACATCCCAGAAATTGCTGGAATGAATAACAAAAACAAATTGGAAAAAAATCAAGGCTCTCCTTTGGGCCAGTATTACACAGTTTCCCAGGTAATACACACAGCTTACTACCAAACTTTCTTCATCAGGATGTATGTTTCTGGACACACAGTTCCATAAAGGTCCCTTGGCAGAGGCAGAACAACTAGCTCGCTGTAAATCATTCATCCTACAGCAATTGGATCTCATAGCCACTATCAATCAGGTCCCTCATTCAATGTTAACTAAAGAAGATGATGACTATACAGCACTAAGACCTATGGACATCAGCCTCAGAAAGCTGAAGCATTTCCAAAGCTGATCCGCCTAGTTCTAAGAATTTCCTAGCAATGCTCAATATACTTTGGATAAATAGGTCTCAGAGGACCCTTTCTGTTTTTTGGAAATAATTGATTATGGCCATGTTAACATGTGCTATTATTTAGGAGACTCTCACTTCTGCCCAGAAATTCCAAGAAATAAGTTGAAACATTACTTTCACATGCTATTACATTCTGCCATCTCTGCACTGAGTTTTCACAGAACAGTTCATGGAAATTGTTGTTTCCACTTAGTGAAGTGATCTGAAACTCAGTTTGGCCAAATTTCAGTTTTGATCTCTGTGCATGACAAAACTGTTCTCGGGGAAATTGATATCTGCACTGGGAGTGGTGGTACATGCCTGTCACCCTAGCAGTTGAGAGATAGAAACACATTCAAGAGAGCAAAGTCAACCATGGCTACACAGAAACTGTGAAGTCCGAGATACATGAGCCCCTTGAGACCTTAGCTTGAGAAAAAGAAAGAAAGGATAAAAGAAAGGAAAATGAAATTAATAGATGCATTCTGATTCACGTTGAGTTGGGGTTGAGAGCATACAGTCTATAAGAGGAGTCACAGCTGAGAATTCATCTACTGTCTACCTCAGGACATTCTCTCCTCTTATCTCCCCAACTGTACTGCTCTGTCTTGATAGATGGATCCCCATTATTCCTATATGATTGGCATTCAGAAGACTGAGTTAACTGGCATGACAGTTCAACATCTGTCCTGCATCACAATGTCTTCAATCCAGGTCATAACCGTGATTGTAAGTCACTGGACATTTACCATGTGTTGAACATCAAAGTAAGCATCCAGTGTCCATCATTTCATTTGGTTCTCATCAGACTCCTCTAAGATACTGTTATTCCCTGTGATGTCTGAAGAAGCAGTGCTTTAGAAGGGTTATGGCTGCATTCACAAGAAGAGACAACACCTGGACTCTAATTCAGAAACACCCATTTTTTAAGTGAGGAACCACAGAACACCTACCTTTCTGCATGTTAGAATCTGAGAACAAAAGTAAACTAGGGCCACCAAGGTCCTTTTTGTATGCCTAACAAAATGAGGCCATTGGAGAACTTTCTTTTATTCCCAGCAAGTACAACAGAAAATGGACATGGGGAATAAAGAGTTAGACCTTATATAGTGCTTTGAATTACTGATTGTGTGCATACAGAAACTATTTTAGATTTTAAACTGCTTTACCGGCATAAACTGTATGTCAGACAATATCTAGTCACTTCATAAATAGAAACAGAGTGATCCTGTCCAAGTTTGCAAATGAATATAAACTGAAATTTAAAAAGATTATTTTCCTTAACCCATGCCATAAGTAAAGGAGAAAATTAAGATTCAAAACTAGGCAGTTTGTCTCTAGTCCTTGCCTTAGCCACTATAGTATTCTGTCTCTAGCAGAAAAGAGTGTAGCCTGCCCCCTTTCAATGCTCTTAACCCAGTGTTTCTCAGCCAAGCACCCAAGACCCTTCAAAGCACTGGAGCATCTCCAGGGAGGTTCTCAGATTCTCTTCAAAGGCTTTAACATTCTTTGCTAAGCCTCAGTGTAAATGACATTTAAGGTTTAATAGGGATAGCGGATTTCATGTCTGATACTCCATCACAGGGTCCTTCAGATTCTTGCTTTTCTCATGGAGACATTCCCACTTCTAGAAGAGCATTTGCTCTCTCTCATGTCCTTTGTGAGTGACCCTTCTTCACTTATAATGACTAGTATCATAATTCTCTTTCTTCCTGTTAAAGGATTTCTATCTTAGACCTACCTTATGACTGCTATATGGCTTTGACTCCTCCCCCAAATCCGTTCTCATAGTCTTTTGCAGTAAATGGAACCCTGAACTTTAGTTAGTTAGCTGCTAGGCAGCTAAAAGGTCATTTCTCCAGTCTTCTTGCTCACATAAGTGATACCATGACTAAATTCTAGACGAATGGGAAATGGAAGTTGTGTGTGACCTACACTTTTCCTTTAAAATGACAAATATGTAGGGATGGAGAGTGACGGTTAGTAAAGTAACTGGTATACAAGCATGAAGAACTGAGTTCTAATCCCCAACACTCACATAAAAGCTAGGTTCATGGTGATTGTGTGTAAACTCAATCCTGGCAGATGAGACAGAAGGATTCTGAGGGCTTCTGGCCACTCTAGCTGACTCCATGAGCTCTAGGTTCTCTACAAATCCTCATCTCAAAATATAAGTGGTGGAAAAAAATGATAAGGCATAGAAAGATTAAGGAAGGTACCTAGCATCATCCACCTCTGGTCTCCACATGCAGAGAAACATACATGCATGAACACCACACACACACACACAAGTAGTATGTTTATCCTTTCTGCTCTCTACCTTCTGCTGTTTTAGATCCAAAAAGAATGGCCACATCTGCAGAACCTCTAATGGATCATCAGATAATCTTGAGACAGAAGCTACAGACAGCAGAAAGACCAGAGAGATGAACCTCAGTGAGCCTACACTACCTTACTCCGTCCTTCCCTAACATGGCAGGTAATATAATTCTCTACTGTTTATCCTATGGTTGTTTTGATTTCCCTGTGATCCAAGGCTAGACCTGATCTTCACTGGTATGCAAGTATAACAATGATACTATTTTCTTCATTTGTTGCTAGGAATCAAACCCATGACTTCACCTTGGCTGTTTGGTTTCATTTCCTGTTGCTGTGGTAAAAACCCTGACAAAGACAACTTAAGGGAGAGAGGTCTGATTTTAGCTCACAGTTACAGGCTAGAATCCATTATGGCAGAGAAATCAAGAGTAGAGAGGGAAGAAAGGAATTAATGTTTGTATTCAGCTCACTTTCTCCTTTTTCTTATTCAGTCCAGGATGTAACCTCAGAATGGTACACTTGCAGGTTGAGTCTTTCTATATCTATTAAGGTTATCAAGACAAAGCTTGAAAACCATGCAGACAAGTCAACATGATCGGAACAACTTCACCCTGCACCCCCTCCCCCACTGTCTCTCTCCCCAAGTAATTTTAGATCATGCTAAGCATGTGTTCCATCCCTGAACTTCACAGTCAGACCCACACTTTTATTCAACTTTATATTCAGAAAAATATGTAGCATACAGTCTCAAGGAGGGCAGGTTCCACTCCAAAGCATACATTCAATTGAATCTTCAAGGTCATTGAAAGGCTTAGAGTTCTCCATTGAAGATCTCCACAGAGGTTCCTTTCAGCCTTCTTCCCCACACATAATTAAATTCATCCAAAATAAATTAGGGAACTCTTTCAATCTTTTGTGATGATAGGGTATATAGTGGGAAATAGTTAGACTGTGTTACTAACATTCTGTATTCTTAACTGAATTTTATTAGCTTTAGAATTAAAAAGTGTTGCCAGATTATTGGTTTCTGACTTCTATTGAAATACTTCACTTCAGTGTGGTTGTTATGAATTAAATTGGTTGTGAAAGGGGGATGAATTGAAAACAAACCAACATTTATAATGCATTGTATAAAGAAAATTCATTCTGACTTTCAAACAAGTAAATTACAAGCAAAGCTCTAGAAAGTAGCATATTTGCAAACTGGTGGACGGTGTTACCTATAGATAGATTTGTAATTTGGAAAAGTCAGTTTCTGAACTTTCAGAATGTTGAAACTTTAGGACATTTCTTAATTATAAATAGCTAATTGTATTATATTTGTCAATTTGGATTATTAATATTTCAACTTTGAAAATACTGATCATAGTTTCAGCATTTTAATGACAATATTCTTTTTTTTTTTTTTTTTTATTTTGGTTTTTCGAGACAGGGTTTCTCTGTGTAGCCCTGGCTGTCCTGGAACTCACTCTATAGACAAGGCTGGCCTCGAACTCAGAAATCTGCCTGCCTCTGCCTCCCAAGTGCTGGGATTAAAGGCATGCGCCACCACTGCCCGGCTAATGAAAATATTCTTAGTCATAGAATAAAATCTTACAGTTGCCTTAGTCTTCTATATCATACAGGTAAAGAAAAGTTGCTAAATCTTTTTATGAAATGGCTTAACACACAGTGAAATATTTGTAAAACCTCTCTATTCAAAGATAGAAATGTCCATTATTATATCTTATAAATGTCTCATTATTACCTTGGAGGATCATTTAGAATATCTGCTTTCAAGTTTTACCAGTATTACATAGTTTAAGTTTTAAAGAATAATTACATCAAAAAAGCTATAGCCATTATTAACTGGGTATTTCCTTTGGCAGGGCTCTGTTGTAAGACCTTTATATCTTTCACAAATATTATACTGTTATTCAAGAGTGATTTCATATGTGACAAAAACCATGGCTAAGAAATGGGGGAGCTATGATCCAAATCCAGGTGAACCTAATTCCACTGCTAGATCCTTTGCATCAGTGAGCTCCTGATGCCTCCTAACAAAAATACCATCATTCCAATGCCTTTGTCATTGCTATCAAATATATTTATAATATTGGTGTCAATGCATCAGACCATTTCCCAGAAGGAAAAACAACAACAACAACAATAACAAAACCATTCTAAGTCACATCATGGCTTTAACATGCTCTTGTGACTACAACAGTTCACCCCATGACCCTAATGTCACATTCCATGACATTTGGTTGCTTTTATAAAAATGAGGAAACTAACCCCTCCATTATATAAAGACCAATACTGTTGCTGACATTATTGATCCTTTAGTTTCCTATGAGTCTAAGCCACAGAGCAAAGAAGACAGGCCAATTCTTATAGCAGGAGTTAAGGAAAATATGTCAATATCATATTCTAAAATTAATGGTATATAACGATAATAATTAATTTTATAGCAACTATGCTAGCTAAGTGTATGAGCAAACAGCCTCGGCAATGCTTCCCATGGCAGCTTTACTGAGAAGAGAGAAGTGTCATCATCCGCTTGCTTTTTTTTATCATGTCTCTCTGAAAGCCATGATACAAAGGGAAGGGATGACTCACAGTTAAAAGCTAGAAACATTCTAGCAAATTGTTTCTTTTCATTAATGATGCAGGCATGAGATGCAAAAAAATATTGAGTCACTTTTATCAAGGCACAGAATCTGTTGTGACCTAGATGTTTCACATGGCATCTAATGTTCGCTTTATCTCAATGTTTCTCTGAGTTGTAAAATGTCATCCAGAAACTGAATGTGTGCTGATTTTCCCTTTAAACTAAAAACACTGCCAGGTATTTATATATCTAAACAAGGCATTCCTTTGTTATCTATAACATCTCCTTATGTGGCTGATACCCGCCCCTCTACACAAAGCTGTTATATCTACGTATCTACTGGTACTTGCCAGCTCCTCCCTAGAATGCAACCCCAGAGACAGGCAGCCATTAAGTACAAGAGCAAAGACACCTGAACTGACCTACTAAAAGTGCTTGCTCCTACTCTCCGGTTATGTAGGGATAGGGAAACTACCCTCCTGTATGTGCGCAGCAAGAAAGACAACTTTGCCAATACATCTGTCTGTGGACAAAGCCATCCTAACAGTCACAATAGAAGAGACATTATAGAATAATGTGGTCCTTTTTTCACATTAAGGCATCATGTAAAACACAGAACTAGATCTAGTCCCTCTTGGGGAACCTTAATGAGACATTTCAAATTCACAGTTACTGTTGTGTACTCAAGGATAATCATGAGCAGCAGTCTTACCGTAGATACAAAAGGGAATGCAAAGCTTGCATAATTGCTTACCTAGTTCACAAAGATACTGAGAAGTCCAAGGCTTGCAAATCCCTGGCTTTGAAGGCAGGCTATGCCTCTTCCTCTATTCACCTCACAGTTATAGACACCCTTATGGTCCTGTCTTCCATTAGCTGGATGTAGACATCGCCCACATCTGATGACTAGGAACCTAACTGACAGGATTATAAGATCCCCTCCACAGGGCAACTTGTCCACAAATAAAGTTGTCTTTATCTTACAGGAGAAAATATTTCTCAAAAATACTGAAATAATTTCCTTTTGTCATCAATGAGCTACAAACTGTGCCTTAGGTTTGTGATGTACAAAAATGACTTTGGATTGGTATCTGGCTTACAAAGTTTCTTTTTAAAAAGAGAATGAAGCCTCCATCCCTGCCATGTGACCCTGTCTTATCTGTTATCAAGACAATGTTACCAGTTAGATCCTCTTCTGCTGTTGGGTGAATTAAGTTTAAGAGTAGATAAAATAAAGGTCAAGTTACACTATGTAAACTGAGCTGGAAAAAAAAAAATGAACAGGTGGTTCATCTACCATGACACAGAACACAGCTCTTTGTGTTCATTGTTCTTGGTCCTAGAAACCATATGTAACTCAAAGTCAGCAGGAATGTATGAACTTTGAATTTGCCCCCTGTCATTAAACCAGGGGTTGAGAGCAGCCAAGCAACTCCATGCAAATTACTTAAGCCTCAGATTTTGAAGTAAATAGAACAATTCATCTTCAATGCTGTCTTTTACCTTTATTTTTTTACTCCATCAAAGAATAATAATGTAAAATACCTTCTGATCCCCCTACTAATTTTTTCTGTTAAAAAAATAGAATTTTTTAAGTTAAAAAAAAAAATCTTCATTTTTGCATGCTAGTTTCCCTGTGAGAATTCCACGCTATTCAAGCTTCTGTGTTTCTTTGCAATGTTGGTTAAAGTGTTTCTGTTTGAACAGTTATTGATTTAGCATCACTTGCCTTTGCCACAACCACAGCCTAGAAAATGTTGCAGGTGAGCTTAGCCCTTTTAATAAGGGAGCTATTGTTGCTGCCCTGTGCATCCCCGAGAATAACTCACTCACACACCAGCTCCTTGACTCCCATTTGGATCCACTTTCAAAAAAGTGGAAGTCAGACCCTTCAGAAAGACTATCCATTATCTTTGTACTGAAATAAAAGGCAGCTGCAGAAAAGCACAGAGCTCTCCCCTCACCCCTCATCAAGATGAAGACAAAAGACCATAAAGATTGATGTCACCTGCAGCCATTCCATTTTCCTCAGACAGAAAACCAAATGAGATTTGTAACAAAGCCACACATCACAAAGGGAATGCAGAAGATCTCTTTGCAAACTGTATTTGCATAAATCGATGAGGTCTTACTAAAGAAAAAAGCAATTCAGGAAAACCAGAGTTAATGTTCTACTTTTAAATATGAGAGCTTTATATCATGTGTAGCTATCTGAGTGATACTTAGGTTTTCTAGCAGCAGGCTGGTCTCTTAAAGGTTCTGTTAACTTCAGTTAACTACATAGTTATAAGTTAGAGTTGTTCTGTGTGAAGTTAGGAAAATCAGATATGTTTATAATGAAGAACATAAGCTAGATTAGCAGTTTGAGGCCAGCCTGGGCTACACAGGGAGCCCCTGTGAAAAGAGAAAGGGAAGGAGGGAGGGAGGGAGGGAGGGAGGGAGGGAGGGAGGGAGGGAAGAGAGTTAGGGCAGGAGTGAGGGATAGGGTGGGGATGCAGAGGAGGAGAAGAGGGCAGATGTGCTGGAGGGAAGACAAGAAGGAAAAGGGAGAGAAAGAAGAAAAGGAAGATGTGAGAGAAGGAAGGATAGAGGTAAGGGGAGCAAAAGGGAGTAAGGCAGGCAAAAAGGAAAGAGAGAATTAACCTAAAAAAGGAAGGTTTTAAATATAGAAAGAAAAGCTGCTTTCATCCAAGACCACTTGACCTGGTGAGATCAAGGGATTGGAGCTAGAAATCTCCGATCTCTCATTGTTTTCAAAACATAAACTTGTAATATCATGCTTATGAAATCTTGTGATGGTGGTGGGGGTCACCTTCCCTTCTTGCTTCCCAGCTAACTCAACTTTATTACTTTCTACAGTCAGGCCCATAACTCATAACATGTTTTATCATTACTTTTTTTTTTCTTCTTATTTTTGTCTTCCTCTCCTCTAGCCAGTTTTATTAAAAATCCACTTACTCAGAACTGCCGTCACATAGACACCCACAGGCCTGGCTAGCCAACTGGTGTGACTGCACTGCACTGCTGCATGCAGCTTTGCCCCTGGCTTGGATTGCACATCATGCAAATGGCAATCAGTGTAGATCTTTCCTGTCCTGTTTAAGGAGTGCAAAGCTTCCCCCACTTACGAGTGAATAAACTGAGCTCAGGCTCCTATTAGCACATGATTACTCATAGACGTGGACCTCTGGGATCTGAAACTATATGGAATGGTTTTAAATGACCTACAATTTCAATTATCTACAATAATCTTTAGAGGTGTTAGCTATATGGAATGTGCACTGTTTGTATTGGACAGAGCTATTGTTTTATCAAATTTTCTTGTTATTTAGTATGCCTGATGAAGTACCAGTGGCAGAGAGAAGTTCAACGTCAGTGTCTACTGGTATACTTCAGTTACATTCACCATCAATTATTCCAGTCTTCATTAATTAGTTATATGAGACACAAACATGTGTTCTTCAAGGAGGTGACCTCATTATAATTAAATAAGTATGGCTTCATAGCGATCTAGTGTGCATATTATATAACTCGCTCCAAGGATAACATGCACCAATTTTATTCTTCATGATAATTTCAGTAGTCTGTTAAGAGGGGGATCTTACTGGGAAAAGAAAGAAAATAATTCTAAGAGAAAGTATAGAATATTAGACCCATTTTTTTTCATTTGATTTCATGGCCTGATTATAGATTTGACTAATACAGCTGTAAACACAATAGTATATAGTCTTTATTCATCTCAGTGACAGCCTGGAGACTTTGTCTTTCCTCTCTATATTCAATATACTTAGGTAAATAAGACTTAGGTAAATAAACAACAATTTAGTAACAATTTGTCAAAGCCAAGTTGTTACTTTTCAACCCATCTTCTGTCTTATACCATGTTTACTACTTCATACTAGAATTATTGCTCTTATATGTTAGTTAAAAGAATGGGCAGTGGATGTCTTAAGTGGAGTTACATGTGAGGAAATAACGCTTCTACACATATGTCTCAAATTATTTGGAACCTTCCCTTGACCACTTGTGTTTAGAATACTCCCTCTGTCGAAAATCACACTGTACCTGCTGCAAAATGGGAGCCAGCATCCTCTTGCAACCATAAGAAATAAGCCTTACCTGGGACGCTGGCTCGTAAAGGATATAGCCTCCGTGACTATGATACGGCTCCCCTAAACTGTTTTCTACACATATGGCATATGCTGAAGGCTAAAATCAATGGCTGGCTCAGATGAGATGCAGTTCTCAGGTTGCTTAACCAAAACCCTGCTTAGAAACACGTTTTCTAGAAGTCGAAAATCCCACTTTGAAATTCTCAGTAATTCTCGAAACCTGGAAGATTTAAGATGTTACGTTTTCCCTGGAAGGCCCATTCAAGTGCTTCTTTCTCCTTTCATTTCCTCCAATGAACCAAAAGATAAAATGGCTCACTTGAAATTCATGAGCATTTTTATATATGCGCCACAGAAAAATTTCATTCTAAGCATTCTCAATCCAGTGTAAGTATTTTTTAAAGATTTAGGAACCAAAGACACATGGGGGGTATGTATTGGTATGTCAGATAATTCCTGTAAAAATAATCACTGGAATCATGTTATAAAATAGGAACAAGATCTAAACATTTTAGCAGAACTTACTGTTCCAGCAAGTCCTATTTTTGCCCTTGCATATTTCTCCCATGTTTTCCTCCCCCTCCCCCCTCCCCCACCACCACGAATCTCTAGGCTCTGCAACTGTATTTCATCTTCCTCTTGGTACTGTCTCTTCCTGGAAGGCTCACCTTTCCTCCTTTAAGTGGCGTTTACCCTTTGATTTCTATTCAGCTTATTAAATATCATTTGCTTGCAGTTTATTCAAAGTGGGAACTCTCCTTGCTTGTCTTTAATTCAACATCTTGTCCCTGATTTTCTTAACACATCATTTACAATTTTCTATTTCCCTATCATAGGGATCTCACACTCTAAGAAAAAATGAATCATAACTAATTATAATGTTGGACCTTGGTAGATTCTTGATAAACATATATTCAGTCAATGAACTCAAAGCCACGAGGAAGTAATAAAAGAAAATTATTTTATTTCTTTATATTGGTGTACCATTATTTCAATTCAAATGTTTTGCTTTTTTTGGTTTTGGTTTTGGTTTTTCGAGACAAGGTTTCTCTGTGTAGCCCTGGCTGTCCTGGAACTCTGTAGACCAGGCTGGCCTCAGAAATCCACCTGCCTCTGCCTCCCAAGTGTTGGGATTAAAGGCATGCACCACCACAGCCTGGCAATTCAAATGTTAAATGCTAGAAAGTGGCTTATCTTACATAATTAAGGTCTTCCAACACCATTCATTCATTCATTCATTCATTCAAAAAAAAAGTAGGTTGTATTGTTTAAGGGAGTCCCCTAGTGAGCTTTGTTTTCTCAGACTGACAAATGAGGCTGCCAAAATTGTTCTCTTCAGCCTATCAGGTGGTAGACCTACCTTCCATGATGATATTCAAGTCTTAAAAGCAACAACTTATGCCAAGTCCTGTCCCCTAGACAGACTAGTCATTGCACAGAGATTTGATGGGGCAGCTCCTGGCACTTGCCTGTACACAGTTGCCTGTGTCCACTGAGAGAGGAGAGCAAGACAGAAAACTAGGAGGACTCCATAGAACATGTCAAGGATTCAGGTCCCATGGAAATACTGAGAAGACATGATAGTGATTTGAACAGGGGAATGATGTAAGAAAAGATGGGCAGGCCAGAAGTACCCTGTGCATCCTTCCTGCATTGGTAGCACTAGGACATCATTATAAGATGTGCTTTGAGTTGGGTTTAACAGCTCACTCCAAAGGCTGGGGGTGGACTCAGGGAAATGATAGTTCCTGTTGGTAGTTTCTGCCTAAGCTGCATCTTGTACTACTTTCAGTTCTGTCTTTTATGGAGGACATAAGTTTTGAGTATCTTCCCAAGCAACCCAAGTAAAAATAAATCAAGAAAGATTCTGTTTTACACTCTACTTCCCTCCATGTCCTTAGGCAGGAAGAAAGCCAGGGTGGGTCTATATCTTTCCAAGTTGTTCCTCTTGAAACACCATTGAACTCCCAATGGTTTTCTCTAAGGGATAGCTCCACAGTGAAATAAACATGGGAACAAAGCAAAGGCTCAGTTAGAGAATTTTGTGTTACTAGCTGATAAGAAACATGATAGATGATAGATAGATAGATAGATAGATAGATAGATTATCACTCACCTATAGATAGGTATAGATATAGAAAATATCTATATCTATAGATAGATGATGATAAATAATAGATAGATAGATAGATAGATAGATAGATAGATAGATAGATAATAAACAGACAGACAGATAGATGATCTATAGATAAAGATGGATAGATGCTGGATAATAGATAGATGATAGATAAAAGATAGATAGATAGATAGATAGATAGATAGATAGATAGATAGATAGATAGATAATAGATTATCATTCATCTATAGATAGATAGTGTCTTAGTCAGGATTTCTATTTCTGCACAAACATCATGACCAAGAAGCAAGTTGGGGAGGAAAGGGTTTATTCAGCTTACTTCCACATGGCTGTTCATCACCAGAGGAAGTCAGGACTGGAACTCAAGCAGGTCAGGAAGCAGGAGCTGATGCAGAGGCCATGGAGGGATGTTCCTTACTGGTTTGCTTCTCCTGGCTTGCTCAGCCTGCTCTCTTATAGAACTCAAGACTTCCAGCCCAGGGATGGCACCACCCACAAGGGGCCCTACCCCCTTGATCACTAATTGAGAAAATGTCCCACAGCTGGATCTCATGGAGGCACTTCCCCAACTGAAGCTCCCTTCTCGGTGATAACTGCAGCCTGTGTCAAGTTGACACAGAAAACTAGCCAGTACAGATAGGTATAGATATAGGAAGAAGTCTATATCTATCTGTAAATAGATTATGATAAATAGATGGTAGATAAATGATAGATGATAAATACACATATTCACACAACATTTAATAATAATTGTGCTGCTGATAATTACATATATTTGTAAAAATGGCAGAGCAAATTTAGAAAGCTTATAAAGTTTTCTAAAAGTCTTTTTGATAAGTTTTTGATAATAAATATTCACTAAATCATAAATCTGTTTATTTCCTCTATGGAAAAGATGATTACCTGGTATTTGGGCTTTTTTTTTAATAGCTTAGGTATTAGAAACTTTTTCATGACTGAGCATCAGCTTGAATCAGGTTTACTCATTTGTCAAAATAATATCAAAGCAATTTGACAGCATAAACCCAACATGCACAAGGAGAGAAGTACATTGTTCTTTAGGGACCTCAGGCAGCTTTGCAGTGACTAGGCATTTCCTGTCTATTTTTTCCCCTAAAATACATTCCAGCAACTTTCATAAGTTCTGAATTAAAAGTCAATGCTTCTCAGAACGCCACGAACTAACTGTAGTTGCTGATATGCTGATAGCCCCTGATCTGAGGGGCACAGAGTTCACATACCACAAACCGGCGCATTTTGGTATATTTTTACATCTGGACTTCAACTCAAACATCCTATCACTACACCTCAGCCCCTCAGGCTCAATCACTCGGAAGTGGAAGGGCATGAAATGGAAGTAGAGGAAAGCAGAAGTTTGAAGGAGCAGGCCTGGCACCATCTGGGCTATGTAGGAGGACCGGACGGGGAGAAGGAACATGATGGCATATGCTCTGAAAGTACAGATTGTAAAGAAAGGGTAGCACCCTTGTTTTGCAGCCTGGTTACTACATTTATGTTGCAGAAGATTCAAGGGGACAGAGAAATCCTCAGGTCTCAGTTCAGCTGCAAAGCCACATTCTGCAGTACCGGGGAGGGGAGGGATCATCACAAATGTATCACAGCCCAACTGGTATAAATAACTGTCCACGGGTGTGATCTCTAACAGCTGAGTAAGAATTTGCAGGGAGGAACCATGTCTAAAATGCCTCCTGCATTTCCCCACAGAAACACACCACGGGGCACATGAGAGTGGCAGAAGCGCTGTACACGGGGAACATCTGGGTTTAATTACAATCTGTGTTTCTGGGAGAAAGTCAATCTCTGAGCCTAACTCCTCCTCCTCCTCTGCAAAAAAAAAAAAAAAAAAAAAAAAAGGAGGGCAGATGGGGAAGGTTATGCCAATCCAGCCTTCTCTTAAGGAATCTTGAGAAGGAAGTAAACTAAGGCGCACAGTGTGAACTGTGCACAGCCCCACCCTGGAAGGAAGGTGATGGTGTTCTACCCGGGACTGAAGAGCAACAGGTACTTGACAAACTGGTTTCTCAGTGAGGATTGGTTCATTATTTTCTCGGTACAAGGATTCCTTTCAATTTACTTCAAGGTTTCTCAACTTCAGCTCTATCAGCATTTTTGAACCAGGAAACTCCTCAATGAAAACTGGAGTGGGAAAGCAGATGTTTCTTGAGCATTGCAGGATGTTCATAGATGCTCCTCTCTCTCCTCGTTGGTTCCAATAGCAGCATCCTTGCTCCATTCCTGCAAACTAGAACCCAAAACGTCTCCTGACATGGTCAACTGTTCCCAACGGAGGCAGGTTCCCAAGGGAGGCAGGTTAGAATGTACATAATTGATCATCAATTGAAAAAACACTGATTTAACATAGGTATAAGTACGAGTAGTCTATTTTGGCAGAGCCACGTGAGCTCTGTCTCCTCTATCGCTAAGTCATAACATAGTAGGCACCCATAAATACATTGCAGTGGGCACTCCACTAATCTGCTCACAGGTATTAATTACCTCCTTCAATCTTACAAAAGGGTGCAATTAACTCGTAGTTTCTGAATGAAGAAATTGATGCTCACAGGGTTAAAGGGACTTGCCCAGGTTCAAAAGTGAAGTTCTGCATCCAGCTCTATAGCATTTCAGAGATGCACTTTATCACTCCTGCTATGCATAAGAGCAGATGTGGCCCAAATAGCTTGTGTCTGATGAGCATACTTCATCCCTGTCAATGGGAACATAATTTTAGACATCAAGAGGATAAAGCATAACACTATCAAGGATTGTAGATGCTTGGTAAGTATTCACATGAGCCATAAACCTAAGTAAGGCATTAGAAAACCAGTCATGTGGGAATACATGCACGATTATCATTTAATGCTGTAAAAACTGGGTTTTGTGGATTATATTTTCTTAGTAAATGTTTATATGTTGTTGTTTCACTGTTAATAGAAAAGATGAAGCTGTGCAGAAAGCACAAATATGTTAAGATTAGGTTGATGAAGTATGTATTTGACGTATATGACTTTCTAAAGACTTTCTAACAATAAGCTCAGGACAAACACTATTGTTCAGTAGATATCTGTGTGCTGGTTACTTTTTGCCAGATACCTAACTAACACAAACGTAATACCAAGTTACTCAATGTCGAATCTAGGCCCTTTCCAAATACTCAGACTGCTTTTATTGTCCTCTCAGGGTTCAAACAATGGAGACGAGGAATGGCTGAATAATATGTGTTAAGTCACAGAATTTAGGGCAAAGGAAAACTTTAATTACTGAGTAATATATAACTCAGATCACCACTGAGTTAATGGCCATTGCAAGAGGAACAAGGGTAGCAAAGGGATTTAGTGCAGTAACTGATCCGTCAGTCGGGAGATGACTCCTTCTCAGCTGACAATGAACAAGATGGTTGAGTGCTAATTTACTACAAGAAAGTCTGATTTCACAGCCCTTGGACTTCTTTTCTGCTCCCCAGGGTCAATCGGAAGCCTTAACTTTTACAATGTATTGTATCCTCAAACAACAGTCTCAGATCATAATAGTGTTGGCAAAAGTTCTTTCTACTAATGCTAAGGTCACACACACAGTGGTTCCCATATGGGCCAGAAGACTTGCCTTTTCTCTAGGCTGAGATTTGTTGTGACAATTGCATGGAGATCATGACTACAGTGAGCAGCACCAGCATCCGGTCAGCCCCACACCACCAGGTTTATGCTCTGATGAGACCCTGAGTATGAACACAAGAGGACGCTCTGCAAGAGATTGTGCATCTGAATCAGCTCAAGCCTCTAAGGAGGCAAGGGTCTGAATTCTGAAGCAAACCATGAGTAACTTGGGCTGCCTTCTGTTGCCAAGAACAAGAGCCTATCTCAATTTCACTTAAGCAAAATTAACAAGTTAGTGCCTTCCTTGCCTGAAAAAAAAATCTTTAGGCACAAGCAGAAGCAAAGGACACGGGGATTCTGACACCCATCCCAAAGCAACAGATTTAAGTCACAACCAATCCGCTCCTTCATCGGATGGTTAAAGGCAGCAACACAAATCAAAGCTTAGGACCTAACACAATAGGCAGAGCAGGTGTTACCTTCATCTTGCAAAAGCTGTTAAATGATGTGCTCTTAGCTAGTGAGCTACGAAAGTGGTTACTGACGGACCCAGATGTTCTGAATCTCAAACACTGTGCGTTTTCCCCAATGTAACATCTTTTGAGGGAAAAAAAAAGTGTTTCATAATTTCTTCATCTCCAGCATCCTCAGCCAATAGTTGTGGGTAGGGGAGGAGTTGGATTATTGGGGCATTGCCTAGAGCGCAGTGCCTCTCAACCTGGGAGTGGCAACCCCTTTGACAAATGTCTAGCTCCAAAATTATTTACATTATGATTCATAACAGTAGCAGCATTACAGTTATGAAGTAGCAACAAAAATAATTTTATGGTTGGGGGTCACCACAACAGGAGGAACTGTATTGAAGGATCAGAGCCTCTGGAAGGTTGAAAAGCACTGGTTTAGAGGATATACTGAGCCCTTGTCACTTGCTGTTTCTTCCTTTGCTGCCCAACTGCATATGGAGTAACACTCTTCCACCATGTGTTCTTACCCTGATACCCTGTGCCATCACAGGGCCTGTGCAGTAGACTTAAGTCATCACAGACTGCAGCATATGACAAAGCAACCTTTTTCCTTTTAAGTTGATTTTTCTCCGTTATCTTATTACTCAGAGACAGAAAGCTAGCCCAGAAACTTCCTCCCTGTGTCCCTCTGTAACTAAGTTCAAGTCTACAAGAGGAATTCATAGGGCTGTCATATGAAACTCATACTTAAAGTCTATGGCAAGGAGAAGCTGGTGTTGGCTTTGAACGTCGTCACAGCAGACAGAGGATGGAGAGAAGTTTGTGTCACTATTCACCCCCAGGAAGCAGGCCATTTTGTTATCAGCAAAAGCAAAGGACCTTGACATTTATTCCTAATGGGCCCTGTGCAAAACTACAGTGTCTCAGGGGCAGGTAGGCATTGGATTTGGTTTATCATCATATCCCTGACAGTAAGCATAATTTCGGTTCAATTAATGGAGAACATGTTTTAATGAGCCATAAAATCTGAGGAATGAGTAAAGGAAAAATGAAACTCTGGAGACATTACGAAGGCCATGACTATAGACATTATTCTTTTTGTGAACATAATGAAAATTAAGCATTTCTTAAGCTCCCATTGGTAATAAATGAAGATTACTAATTGATGAAGGACACATATAAGTTACTCTATTGTTATGGGGCTGTCTAAAGTTTCAACACAGTTACAATGGAAAGATACCAAACCTGCCGCCTAGGAGACTCTCTACCCTGAGCTCTGTCTCGCCTTGCACAACAGCGACATTTTGTCATCTAATATTGACTTTCAGTTGTGGAGCTGCTTGGGATGAAATTATAGTCCCAATTCTCAATATGAAAACAGTTCCGACTCCTCTCTGAGGTTGCCTCCAATAGCCATTTTTGTTGCTTCCCTTCAGAACTCAGAGTCAAAAATGCATCATGCCCAGGTCTTTACCCCTCATTCAATTTTTATGCTGTGACTCAGTTTTCACTTCTGTTCTGCTACACTCATTCCTAAGAGTCCCTGATGCCATACCCCAATTTAAAATCCCAAAGCATTGTGCTTATTCTGTATATTCTCTAACTTTCTTGTGGCCTTCAGCATTACATACTACTTACTCCTTCAAACTTTCCCCTCCCAACACCTCATTCCTTTGATTTTTTTTTCCCCATTTACACAGTCTCGCTTACATCATTTCCCTCCCACTATTGTCTCACTTAAAGCAACTATTCCGTCAAGTCGCTATTGTCCATCGTCTTTTCCACATCCACACCCTGTGAGAGAATCTTACCTCCATCCATGCCTTCAGTGATGACCAGTAGCCGAATAGTCGCTCAAATGTGTCTTCATTCTTGAGCTTTAGACCAATAGATCTGCAAGCGACTCAGTTACTTCACAGACATCTTGGTCTCAACCCACTGACTCTCATAATATTAACCCCTGCTCTGGGAACACCAGTATTACTTACCCCATTGCCCAATTTGCAATAAATTCTGTCAAATTCAATCTTCTTGGCTTTTTGGTTTGTTTTGGTTTTTGGCCCATTTCCCCAGGCTTTCTAAAATTTCTGTTTATTCCAAAAAAATATTTCTTATTTTGTGCTATTAAATGCAGTCTCACTTGCCTTCATTTGCCGTCATCACAACTAAGTTGATCTCTCAAACATATGTGCAGACTGTTCTACCAAACAAATATGATCATGTCTTATCTCTGCCTGAGACGCTTCAGTGGTTCCCAATACTTTCAAGATGCAATTCTCACTCTAGAGCAGGCTTATTACAGAAGGTTATGAACTATGCAACTCCAAGACCATTCTTCTTCATTCATAGTCACCTCAGTTACTTATCTTATTCATAACGATAGTACAAAATAGGTCTTCAAAGGGAATTAAAGAAGTTCTGAGAACATTGTCCTCAGATTTAATGAAACGCTGTATGGCTTCTAGTTAACCTTCAGCAAATAATACTTCCTCACAAAGAAAAACTCATATTACATTTTTCTCTGAAGCTTACCATGTTACCTAAAAATCAATCCTTGTTAGGCACTGGGGCTCAGGTTTATAATCCCAGCACATGGGAAGAGACTGAGACAGGAGGATTGTTGCAAGTTCTGGATTACATAATGAGTTCCAAGTTAGCCTGGACTAGAGTGAGACTGTCAAAAATAAACAGTCCCAAATTTTACACTTCTTTTTAGGAAATGTGTTCTCCAAGGAGAACTTTTAATGAGACATTTAAGAATTCCCACTCCCCGAAATATATGAGAAATTCCTGAATTTATAAATGGGCTGTGTTCCAAAAATTCTTTTATAACTTGGTTCAGTGAAACTTGGAATGCATTTTCTCATAGAAACAATGCTTTATATTTTTATTTAATTTAAACCTAAACTATTTTTAAAATGATTTAAAGCAATATATAATAAAATACATATGTCATAAGCTTTTAAATAATGAAAGAGAGGTCCATAACAATGTATTTGGCCTATGGAAAGTAATTATATCATAAATCCTATAAACCTACACTCACCTAAAACCGAGAAACATTAACTCAGAGAATCCTGTTGCAAGAAAATACAATTCCCTCTTCCCTCCCTCCTTCCCTCCTTCCCTTCTTTCCTCCCTCCTTCCCTCTCTCCCTCTGTCCTTTCCTTCCTTCCTTCTTCCTCTCCCTCTCTTCTTCCTCTTCTGCATCCTATAAACTCTTTTTTGTCCTCTCATTTGTCTAATAAAATGATGCAAGGTGACTTACATGATATTTGTTTCATTACTAAATTCTCAGTATAATAATTGAGTTGCTACTACTGTCTTACCTATTGCCTTTATAGTATACTCAATAAACCCATTTTTTTCTAAAAAAGAAAAAAAGTATGTATTAACTACTAGACAAAGATGGTTTAATTTAAAAAGCAGAAGTATTAACACAGGGATGATTTTAAAACAGCACTTGATGAAACTGATATCATATACCTATGATATTCTACAGATAAATTTATAGTTAATTTAAGGAATAAGAACCTATCTTTCAGGCCAAGTGGTGATAGCTTAATCCCAATACTAGGGAGGCAGAGACAGGCAGATCCCTGAGTTTGAGGCCAACTTGGTCTACACAGTGAGCTCTAGGACAGTCAAGGATACACAGAGAAACTATATTTAAAAACAAAGAACAAACAAACAAACAAACAAAACCCAAAACAAAGAACCCATCCTCTACCACATGAGGAAGAGCTGACATCTTGACCACTTAGAACATATGTACATATTCTACTGTATTTGACTTTTGTAATCACCCTGTGAGACAATACAGTTACTAGTATTGCTCCATTTTACAAATGAGGAAGCTTCAGTAAGATGTGAGTAATTCAAGGTGCCATGGTTACAATATTAAAATCCCCATAATTTTTTTTCTGGAATATTAGTGACCTCATTTAGTCTTAACAGAAATTAAAAAGAAAAAAAAAACATTGAATTTGATCTCTGGGAGCCATGAGATGAGTAGGCTGGCTGCTGTCTTTCTCATGGTCAAGCACCCAATATCCATGTGCTCACTCATTCCCTTCCTGCCTGAATCCTCCAAACTTGTGTCCCACATGAGGGTTTTGTGCTTGACATTGCCTCTGCCTAGGAAACATTTCTCCCCCAAATCCTCATGTTACTGATGCCTTCATATAAGTCATATTTTAAGTTAAAAGTCAAGAGAGTCTCTCCATGGCCACCCAATGTGGTATATCTAGTGCTAGGATTTATTTTCCATCTGTTTATTAAAATACCATTTATTATCTTAACTCCTAGAGTTGTTCTGCCTGAAAGAAATTAAGCATGGGTAGGATGTCTGGGCTATATGTGTTACTTTAAGCTTTCTGTTAGTATCACAGAAAAAAAAAAGGAAAAGAAATTGAAATTTAATTTTAATAATATACATTTAAATCAACATTGCTATTACATTACATTCAACCAACTCTAACCTATCTAAAATGTTACCATTTTAAAACAAAACCACAAAAATTTGGTGAGTTTTTTCCATTAACATGTTTATTTATTCTGTTTATATTCTGATCACCACCCCCCTCTCCTCCCATTCCTCCCTCACATAGCTCCTCCCTACACCCTCCCGTTCCCTCCTCCTCTTAGTACCCATCCACCACCCTGGATACTTTTAATTCCTAATTTCATCACAAGTATTCACAATCCAGTTTGTACTTTCACCAGCTATACATTGCAAACCCAATAGGACCACATTTCTGCTGCTCAATAGAACATTTCAAGATTTCAAGTAGTTTCACATAGCCATTGGCTACTGTACTGGACAATATAATTTCAAATGTAAACTCCAATTCTCTGATTTATCCCTCTAGGGCTCAAAGGAACATAATGAATAAATATTGAATAAATGAAATATAAATATTCCCTGTCTTGGGTTGAAAGAAGAGCCATATTATATTGATGTCAATTTTGCAAGTGATCAAGATGAAATATCAAATTTCAGATAAATTAAATAAAATGTACTTAACATTTGTCTTTTGGGCCAAGTAAATAAAACCTATTGGCACCTTCCTCTCAGATATCCTGAGTTTTCTGCACCCTAGACGTTTTCAACATCTTAAAAGTTATCTGCATTCTTCCTCAACATTAGAGCCGCAAATGTCTGCCTAAGCCTGCCCTCAATGGCCCATCCACAGAGCTGTGTGCTCAGTGACTGCTGTTTACAGCCAAATATTAGGGCAGCTCACAATATACAATCTAGAACATACATTTCCATAGATCATATCTCTTCTAATATATCAACTCCCCTGTATAATATTTCAGGAGTCTAAAAAAAAACCAACAATAATAACAAAAAATACTATTTTTAGTCTTACTTGGAACAACCCCAAGCATTCCACTTCCCACTGGACCATTTGTAAAGCTAAATGTTTTTTTGAAGAACCAATATGTGAAGGTGCTAAAGATCTCAGTGAATACCTATCTCAAGCTAACTTCTGATCATGTATCAAATAGAGATAGTATACAACAAGAGAAGAATTGGAAGGTAGATGTAGGCAGATAGCAGTCTAAAATTTTGCTAAATACAGTATTTTTCTTTCAAATATTGTTTTTCAATAAAATTAAAATCTTTTTTCCCAAAAAATAAAAATTATTTATAATAACTGGATTACTGGATATCTAGCTATTTCTGTTCATTTGAAGACTGAGGTGTAACTCTCAAAAGTTCATGGTTCCAATTTCAGCACTGTTGACAGAAGAATATACCTCTGACAGTCACTAATTTCAGTTAGCTCTTAGCCTTCATCCTGGATAAGAATCAGCGTATGGCATGTCATTATAATAAGGATGGAAGTCTCTTGGTCTTTTGAGTCTGAAGGCATTGTATTTGATTTATCAGACCAATATTTAGCTAGATGATTATAAGATGTAAAAGGAAGACTTACATCTCAGTGTGTAAAATTATAATTCAGAGAAATCATTCAAATTTGGGACTTGTCTAGCTTTAAAGGATCCATGATATCCTAGCTTCTTGTACAAAATACCTATGATGACAGAAAAAAACAACTAAACAAACAAACAAACAAAAAAAGAGAAAGCCCAAAACTATCAATGATAGTCATTTACTACCAGAAACAGAAAATTCATTAGCTTCAGAAGTTCCTGGTGAAAAAAACTATGAATCATAATTAGTTGCTGTTAGAGACAGTTTCAACAAGTATGCCAGATATAAATATACAAACAGTTCTTAATCACAAAGAATCTGATATTACCCTTAGTCACTTGGTTCCAAATATCAGACCACAAACATTCAGATGACATACCAGCCATAGGTTCTACCGGTATGCAATTATCAATAGGGTGAGTAAGTAGAACTAAGCAACTGGAGGACTTAGGACAAACTCTCTGACACAGATAAAGCCTTCCTACAACAGACTAAAAGGTAAGCCAACACACAGGTATTTCAGCAGGATAAAAATGATAAGAGGGCTTCGAACAATGTTCTCAACCAAACACATATAGTAAAAGTAAAAACAATTAAATAAAGTAAGATCTAAATAGCACTCTCATGCAGTTTAAAACATTAATGTGTAGAGGCTCAATCAAAATTAAGGGCTGGGATAGAATTTAATCATTAGTAAAATTGACAGTAAAAATGAAAGATATTGAATCAATAACTTGAAGGAGAAAGTATAGAAAAAAATTAAAGATGAAAAAAATGAAGTTCAAATATGGAAATTAATAAATGGATGAATTAGTTATTGTTGATAAAATATCTTAAACCAGCAGACTATTAGAATTGAAAATATAATACAGTTTTCTGATTGAAGACTTGCATCTTCCAAATTATTTGAAAATAAGTAAATAAATTGTTTCATTTCCTATTACAGAAAAAAACAAACCTTGTTTGTTTGTTTGTTTGTTTCAACCTCACAATTCCAGGTTACAGTATATCACTTGAGGGAAGCCAAGGCAGCTTGACTTGAAGAAGTTGGTCATTTCACATCAAGAACCAAGACTGAATTGTAATGAATGCATGCATGTAGTGCTCATTCTGTACTCATATAGTTCACAATGCCCAGTCTAGGGAATTTTGCCACCCACAGTTAACATAAAATAATCCCTTGCATACATGCCCACAGGCTAACCTGATCTGGACAATCCCTCTGAGACTCCCTTCCTGGGTGATTCTAGATTTTGTCTGTTTGACATTTAAAACTAACCATCATACTTATCTCATAAAATTATAAAAAGTAAATAACATAAGCTATATCAAATATTTATTACAAAGACATAGTGCTTTAATTTATACAAAAGGAGCAAGTTTATAACAAAAAAGTAAAATATTTCTGGCCACAGAGATCTCTCTAATAGTAAAAATATTAAGACAATGATTTCATACTTATGAGGTTTTGGAAGCAAAACTTATAAGAGCCAAGAACTCATTAATATGTGGAAATAGCAAAGATAAATAAGAAAATATAGAAACTGTACAACTTGTAGAAAAAGAGGTCGAGGCAGAGCTGACAATTAACATCAAGTGTAGCTACACATGAATTCTTTAATTAGAATTAGAATTATGATGTACAAAGATAAAGCAAATGCCAAAATTAGTCAACAATACAAAACAAATCTACTGACATCTAATAATCCATGTTTTCATCTTTGAACCATAGAAATCACAAGTATATACCCACAATATTCAAAGTATTATTGTTGATAAAACCAAAGATAAAGAAGAATATTTACATTAGTGCTAAGTAGTTAAGATAACTAAGTTATGATATGGACTATAATGTATTCATCTCACAAGTGTGAGGACCTGCATTCTGACTGCCAAACTCATATGTGATGCAGTGGTGGACACCTGTAATCCCACCACGAGTAAGATGAGGACAAAGAAGGCCAATTCCTGGAAGCTCAAACACCTAGAAGCTCACTCAGCAGCCATGCTGGTTGGTGAAGTTTGAGGTCAATGGGAGACCTCATTTCACAAACAAAATGTGGAAAGCAACCTGAAGATTAACACCCAAGGTTGTCCTTTTACTTTCCACACATGTACTGTGCATGTAAGTACACACATACACAAACACACACACATACACACACTTATATAGAAATAGAAATTTATATATAACACATTAGACATGTATGTAATTCGTTCTGTGTCTTCATCAATATATTAGATATGTACATAATTCTACAGCTTCATATATGTATATATAAACATAGATATGCAGAAAGCCATCTTAATAAATATTTGCCTACATTTTAACAGTATTTTTGCAGAATGTCAGTGTTCACTGTTTTTTTAATCCATTTTCTCCCTTACTCAATCTCTATAGTACAAAACAAAGCTACAGAATCCAGAGGTTTTAGAATATTCATAAAGTTTCTCTGAACTTTGGACTTTATTTTCTATACCTATATTTTTTTTTAATTTGCCTTTAATTTGTCACTAGCTTAGGCTAGTGGCATGGCTGGTGTGTTTGACCCAGCTCAGTGGTAAAACTCTGTCTCTGGTTACAAAGCAAGCTCGGGTTTTCTATTTCACTATTGTGTGCTCTGTAGATCTGACTGCTGCAGGTTCCCAGGGCCTTTAAAAATCTGCATAAAGGGTAATGAATTCCACAGTGGCATTTCATATTTTGTTGTTCATCTTCTCCTACTCCCATCCCTCAGCCCTGTAGGTCTTTGTCCTCCTCTGAGCAGTTCCCACTAACCATCATGTCACATGACTTCTATTATTCTGCTTTTCTCTCCTCTACCCTAAAGACCCCTTCCTCTATCATAGCTCTTTATACTTTCATTATTGAATGAACCCACCCCTCCTATCTATTTATCTATCTATCTATCCATTCCAACACGCATACACTTGCCTTAACTTCATTGTACTCATTAACAAATTAAAGAAAAATTAAAAATTTTAAATATAGGTATGGAAAATAAAGTCTAAATTTTATGGATATTCTAAAAACTCTGGGTTCTGTAGGTTTTTTTATATTATAAATAATCAGTAAGGTTAAAAAAAAAGTAAGTGTGTATGTGTGTATATGTGTGTATTATATGATATATATATCCTAACACTCTTCCAAAGAGACACACACATACATATATACATATACATATACATATACATATACATATACATGTACATGTACATGTACATGTACATATACATATACATACACACATATATATTCGTCTTCCTGATTCAGGGTGATTAAAAATAATAATACAGTAATAATTTCTAGATACATTCATTTTCTGTAAATGTCATGATTTCACTTATTTTTTAGGGCTAAATAAATCTTCCCTGGGTATATGTACTAAATTTCATTATCTTTCAACTACTGATGGACACTGGGACGGGTTCCATTTTCTAGCCATGGTGAATAAGCCAACAATAAACACGGATGAGTTAAGGGTCTCTGCACTGGGACTTAGAGCCTTTTGGTTATATGCCCAGGAGTTGTATAGCTGGAGCCTATGGTACTTCTACTTTAGACTTCTTTTTTTGAGAAAATCCATATTACTTGAGCTGTATCAGTTTATGCTTCCACCTGTATCCCTCTTTTTCCACATCAGAATTTGTTGCCAATTGTTTTCTTGATGTTAACCATTCTGGCTAGGATAAGATACATCTCAAAGCAGTTTCAATTTACATTTCCTTGCACATTGGTTATTTTTAAAAAAATTATCCATAGCATTACCATAATAGATAAAATCTGCTTTTATAAAATATCTCCTTTTAGAACTCAATTATTTTTGAAATCTAAAATTAGGTTTAAAACTTTTTAGAATATGCTACAAGGGGGAAAGGGATGGTAATGAAAGTTATTATGATCAAAACACATTATATACATGTACAAAATTGTCAACGAATAAAGTTGTTAAGTAAAAGATTTTGTTAAGACACCAAGTAGAAAAATACAATCCACAAACCACAAGAAACTCAAGAAGAAGGAATATCAAAGTATGGATACTTCGTTCCTTCTTAGAAGGGGGAACAAAATACCCATGGAATGAGTTACAGAGACAAACTATGGAACAGAGACTGAAGGAAGGACAATCCAGAGACTGCTCCACCTGGGAATCCTTCCCATATTCAATCATCAAACCCAGACACTATAGTGGATGCCAGCAAGAGCTGGATGATAGGAGCCTGAGATAGCTGTCTCCTAAGAGGCTCTGTCAGTGCCCGACTAATACAGAAGTAGAGGCTCACTGCCATCCATTGGACTGAGTACAGGGTTCTCAATGAAGGAGCTGGAGAAAGGAGCCAAGGAGCTGAAGGGTTTGCAGCTCCTTAGGACTAACAACAATATGAACTAACCAGTATCCGCAGAGCTCCCAGGGACTAAACCACCAACCAAAGATACACATAGTGGGACTCATGGCTCCAGCAGCATATGTATAGCAGAGGATGGCCTAGTTGGTCATCAGTGGAAGGAGAGATCCTTGATCCTGTAAAGGTTCTATGTCCTAGTGTAGGGGAATGCCAGGGCCAGGAAGCAGGAGAAGGTGGGTTGGTGAGCAGGGGGAGGGGGGAAGGAACAGGCTTTCCCTCACCACCACCACCCCCCAAGGAGAAACCAGGAAAGGAGATATCATTTGAAATGTAAATAAAGAAAATACCTAATTAAAAAAAAAGACACCAGGTGGATAATAACAAGAACTAAAAATAGTCATGTAAAAATGTAGGTTTCTCAAGATGCCAAATAGAGTCATTCAATAATGTAATTTATTTAGTTAAAAAAATAAATAAAAGCAACTAAATATCAATTTAAAGCTCTTAAAGCAACATAGAAATAAAAAAGAAAACTTTGTAATTAATATGTCCAAATTTTGGAAATATAAACAACTAATTTCTTGTGGACATAATTACACAAATAATAAAGTTGATTAATCAAAAAGTATATAATGTTGAGAATTTTAATTTTTATAATATGCTTTTAATAATCTATACTAGCTATTTACCTATAGGTAACAAAAAGGATAACTTGTAGACAAATATAAATACCATAACCAGCCTAAGTTAATGTGCAACTATCAGAAGAAGGAAGAGAAAATATTTTGGGACAAATTAATAGGCCCTGTGAATTTCTTCAGGAAGGGGATTGAGTTTCTGAATCCATTTCATTTTGTGAAACTAGGACAGCTCTCATAATAGAGCTATCAGTTTATGTAACTGTCATTTCAGAGATGTACTGTTGTATAAGTTCACCCTTTCTAGTTCTTTCTTTATTCTGGATGGCTGATTTCAACTCAGCTGTTCTATCTCAAACTTTCCTCCAAGCTGACTGATTCAATTTGGCTTCTCTCAGCTTCTCACTGAATTGCTCTGCTTGGCCTCAAACCAACTCTGTCAATTCATTCTAATTTTCTAGCTCCTTCTGCCTCTGCTAATGGGTATTGAACTGCATGAACTAACAAATGAACTCAACTCCACTGTATTGTACTCACTATACTGACTCTCAACTGACTGACTCTCTCTCCTGGTGATGCTCTTTTAAGTTGCCTTTTTTTACAGTCCTTTCTCATAGGAGTTGAGCATATCCTATCCTTGACTCATCTGTCAAATCTTTTCTGATTTGTTACCCTTATCTGCCCCTCAATTAGACATCACTTTCAAACATGGCTGTTTCCTTCTACAAACTAATTTTATCTTCATTGTTTGGGATTTAAAGGGTGTGTCTGTACTCCACCCAGAAGGATTAAAGATGTGTCATTCCAGCTGGATCACATAAACCTAAAAGGTTTTTGGATGTGATCCCTTACCAGAGCAGCCATGTTGCTGAGTTAAAATTCCTCTATGAGTTTATACAATTATCCAGAAGTCATCAATAAATATGGATGCATGTGAAATTTCTGTTATACTACAATTTGGTCTCATAGGACCATGTTCCAGTTCTTTAATTTTTGCATCAAACCCAGGCTATGACTGAGATTTACTATTTTTGTTTTGTTTTTTAGTGATTAAACAGCATCAATGTTCTGAATCAATGTTTTGGTTATGGTTCACAATCATACCATACTAAAACATATAATAAAAGGTACACAAATACATAAAACAAATATGGAATATGCTGCATGTAAAGCAGATAAGTTTTATGGTATGCAAATTATATCCCAATATATGTTCTGACCAAGAGAATAAAGCAAAACATACAAACTTCTGTATTAAAAAGGGAAAAATAAATTATTAAGGTAATCTGTTTTGCTTAGAGTATTGTTTTACACAGTGGCCTTTACTGTCTTCCTGGTGGTCTCTACAGACAGAAATGATGAATAGTTTTGGCAAACCATGACGCCAGTAGGATTTCTGGCTATGGTTTCTTTAGCACAGTTTTCCTGTCCAGGTGTTTCTCTGTGAAGCAGCACTTCTTCCATGGAAAATCCCTCTTTAGCAAAGCATCCTGCTACCTCAGCTGTCTTAATCCCAGGATCCAACACCAGCTATAGGTAGAATGGTGTACTGGCTGGTTTTGTGTGTCAACTTGACACAGGCTGCAGTTATCACAGTTGGGGAAGTGCCTCCATGAGACCCAGCTGTGGGGCATTTTCTCAATTAGTGATCAAGGGAGTAGGGCCCCTTGTGGGTGGTGCCATTCCTGGGCTGGAAGTCTTGGGTTCTATAAGAGAGTAGGCTGAGCAAGACAGGAAAAGCAAGACAGTAAGGAACATCCCTCCATGGCCTCTGCATCAGCTCCTGCTTCCTGACCTGCTTGAGTTCCAGTCCTGACTTCCTCTGGTGATCAACAGCAATGTGGAAGTATAAGCTGAATAAACCCTTTCCTCCCCAACTTGCTTCTTGGTCATGATGTTTGTGCTGGAATAGAAACCTTGACTAAGACAAATGGGAATCAGTAACATCTATGTCAGGGAATAGAAAATGGTGGAACAAAGTGACCATCAACTGCTAAGTAAGCTACCTCAAGAATGAAGACCATCAAAGATTGTATTCTATTATTATAGGTAATAATGTTAGTGCTGCTACTATGAAGCAAAGACATATAAATCCCTTGACACTATGCCTCCTTAGTAGAGTTTATTCTAATGTTATCATATTTGGCAAAGTCAAATGTAGCAGCTCACCCCTGGGGTCCTAGCACTTGTGAGGTAGAAGAAGGAAAATGATAAGTTTGAGCTTGAGCATATCCTGGTCTACAAGTCACAAGCCAGCTAGAAATGCATACATGCAAAGCACCCACATAAATAAACAAATAAAAACACTTGTCTAGAAATGTGTACAGACTGTAACAATCACATTAACAATCTAAATAAAGCAATGTTTTCATGGAAGACAATGGCAGGCAAGGAATTCATTTCCAAGTTTTGATACTTTGCTCAGTTATTACTTCTAAACTGAAGAGAAAATATAAAGGGACCCTATTTAATTCTCACCCCCACTCATGTACAGATTACCCATGATCAGCATCTCCTACCAAGATTCATTCCAAATGATAGATGCCTGGGAATATTACAAGAGACAGAAAGGTTCTGACCAACAGGTTAAGAAAATGTACATGTAAAGGTGATTGGCTAATTCCTTTAGAATTACTACAGGAAAACTGTCATTCTGCTTTTGCTAATATAGTCACTGTGTTTCTGGGTTAACAAATATGAGATAAAGGAAAAATTCTTCACAGAGCAATTTCACAAATACACACAAAAAGCAAGAAGAATGACAAAGTGTTTTTTTCAAGCATTAAAAAAACTCAAACAAAAATATTGTAGGAAATTTACAAAAGGTAGATAACACTAATATCAAATGTATATACATACATGATACATATGTGTGTATATGTGTATACATGTACATATATGTATATATGATATTATGATACATGTATATATCATGTATATTAATAGATATGTAGATAGATAGATAGATAGATAGATAGATAGATAGATAAATAGATAGATATGTGTTTATATACAATTAGACATATGCTTCATGATGAATGTAACAAAGATCACAGATTATCATCCATCTAATATTTCTGCCAAAAAAAAATAAAGTTTCACAAGAATTGAATCAGGTTTCTAACAACAGCCATCAAGTATAAGTGTTCTGATTGAAATGTCCTCCCAGGGCTCTTGTATTGAGGGCTTAGTTCTCAATATAGTAATATACAACAGGGCTTTGGAGATATTATTAGACCCTGAAGATTCTAAACTCTCCCATGGCCTATGTATTTATGAGTTGGTTATTGTGATAGGACAAAACCTTATGAGGTGGGATGAAACTGAAGAGAAATAAGTCAAGGAAGTATGCCCTTCAGACTATATTTTGTCCCCAACATTCTCTATCTGTGTGTCTGTGTGTCTGTATGTCTGCCTGTCCCTGGTTTCTTATTCCTGGCCTCTATGAAATAAGCATCATTCTCTTACTATGTACTACCAAGGTTCTTAATCTCATCACAGACCTACACATAACAGATCCACATGACCTAGCCAAAATTCTGAAACAAAATAAAATTCTTTGAAGCAAAATAAATCTTTCCTTCTTCAAGTTGGTTTTCTCCAAAATTTATCATAGCAATGGAAAGCTAACATAGTAAGTAAAATGATACAGGAACAAGTTAAACATGCTCTCTCTAAAATGCTGATAATAACACAGCGATAGTTGTCTCAACAAAGAAATGGCAGTTTCTAAAAAGGAAGTGAAATTATAGTGGACAGAAAAAAACTTAAATGGTATCAACCAAATGTAATCTACGGACTTTGAATCCTTATTAACAAACATTGCAATATGAAAGTAGTATTTGAAGGAAAACAGATATTCATAATAAATGTTAAGCAATTACTAACTTAGTTATGTAAAAAAAACAACCCTTATGCTTTACAATATAAACCAATACACCAGTGAACTTATACAACATTTGGACTGTTGCAGCAAGAAGAATGGTGATAAGGTGAATCTGTCACAGTGTGAAGCAGAAAGAAATGTAAATGCAAGAATGCTGGCAACTGTGGCAGACAGACAACGGGAAAACAGAGGTTCATTGGACTCCTCCATCTACTTTCGTGCACGTTTTCCATTAAAAAATATTTTAATTAAACATTTATATATGAAAATTAATCCCTGTGTCTTACAAAATGAAATGAGAGAATTGACTCCCGCAAGTTATCTATTTTTGGCTACCACAAGAATACTATAGCATGAGTGTGCCCAAAACACACACACACACACACACACATGCACGCATGCAAGCACATAGAGACAGTAACTAAATAAATAAATGTAAAACAAACCTAAAATTTCACAGTAAATGATCTCTGAGTTAAGACATTGATTAAAGTCGATTTTGTGTAAATATCACAAGTCCCTTCACTCACAAGACTTTAAACAATAAATACTGGTGTCTTGTTTAGAGATTTCTTTAAAATCCCATCTATTCCTCCAGATGTTGCAATTACCAGCACTTTGTTATATGTAGCTATTACATTTCTTCTCAGATTCAGTCAGCATCCTGGAAGTAATCCCTTGGCTAAATTCAGTTGTTTCTTCAGTGAGAGGTGAGCTAAAATATTGCTCACTTTAACATAAAAATGCCCTGAGATGCCATTGTGATTTAATAGGTACATGAAATACAATACCAAAAACCCTAACAAAACAAAATCAGACATTCAAATACTGTGCACATCCCATATTAAAGAAAGTGGAGGGTAAAATAGTATATTAAGATGCAAACTAATCTTACTATTTAGGTGGATTAAAATTAAAAAACCAATTATGGGGTATTCTAGGAATCTGGGAAAACAGGTCAATGAAATTTGTGAATTTTTTGCAAGCCGCTTGTATTTTCACATATAACAGATGTCAATGATTAGGGTTTGTTAAAAGAGACAAAGTCCTTAAACATAAAAGATCAATTATTTATCAATTATACAAAGTGTCCTCCTGTACAAAGATGTTATGAAAACCAGTGATCAGACTTTCAATTTAATATGACAAACTGAACACACATAGTTACATCTTCCCCTCCCAGAGTCCCTCCTAACTATAATAATGAAGAAATTACAAGAGCAAAAGCATAGAAGAACAAGAAGCAGATGGTAACAGCAAAATTACACAAGTGAGGAAGCCGGATAAGTGGTTGTTGACTTAACAACTAGAAGAATGCAGCAGTATAAACTACAAGACCCCAGAAGAGCCGAGAAATGGGAGACACCTAGGATCTCTGCAAAAGACGGTTTGGGTGGGTGTGAAGCAAGAATATGTTGAAAATCTGCCTGAGTATAGCTCCCTCGGTTCTGAACGTCGACAGAGATGCCCTCCCCAACCACAGGAAAGAACTACAGGTTTTTACTCCCTAGAAGACAGCCTGGAAAGACACTAGGTGCATATGGGACTGGGACTGCGATCTCATGGTAAGCAGGGAATAAGTACAAATGGAGTTATAGAATGTGAAAATAAAATCAACACACAGCTAAATGAGAGTTCAAATGAAGCACAGAAGTGTGCATGCACACTTGTGAGAGAAAGGGAGAGGGAGAGAGAAAGAAAATTCCCCTAAAAATAATTGTTAACCCCAGGAAACCATGATCCTGAAAACTGAAGATTCTAAAAACAAAGAGACTTTAGCACAATAGACAGTTAGCGGGCAGCTAAGCAGAAAGGCCTATCTAGAAGGGTTTCTGAAGGGGATATCTCCATGGTAAAGACAGAGAAAAAAAATGGAATTAAATGTCAGTTGCTATGTTTTAATACCTGAAAGAGATTCATACCTCTGCCAAAGAATTAGTGAAAAAGAATTAGCAGAGTTACACAGAAAGGTAAGCAGAAGAAAGTGAGATAGTTATTGCCTTGAGGGGAAAATAATTACCATGTATGAGAAAGGAAGGAGACCCTTAAGTCGCACTACTCAATTGCCAATAATGTTTTCCCACTTGGTATAGTTTGGATGTGTCCACCAGAGTTCCTGCATTGAAATGTCAATGCCTATTGAGATAGTGTTTCGAAGTGAGGCCTAATGAGGGGTGTGGATCATGGGGTAGAGCTTCAAGAATGATTACACAGTAGTAAGTTAGGGTACATGACGCAGGTAGTTACAGTGAGTCGGCCTTTGTGCTTTGTCTATGTGCAAGCACTCACTTGCTGCTTCTGCTCTTCTGCTACAAGAACAGCAAACAGACGAGAGCAAGTGTAAATATGAAAGGCCAATAAAAAATCGGTATTTATGTTTAAAAAGGTGAGAAAGAGAATGTGCAAAGGTGATTACAGAGACATCAGAGAAGAGCTATTCCGTGTTTTTTCAAAGTAAGTGAAGAAGTAATAAATCAAAGTGGAAAATAACCAAGAAATAACAACATTGAATGCTACTTAGAACTAAAAAGAAAAAGAAAAAACATGAGGACCAGAAGAAATGGAAAATTGTCTAAAAAGACTATGACTCTCAGGAGTTAAAAAGTAGATTCCCAAATCCTAGCACTCACAAGGCTAGGATGAGAGAAAGAAAGAAAGGGAAGGAAGGAAGGAAGGAATAAGAAGAGAAAGAGAAAGAAACAAATGGAGAGTAAATACAAATTTTTTTGAAAATTATTAGTATGTCTCTCATTAAAAAAAAAAAAAGATTGGTAATAAGGACACATGCTCCACCATGTTCATAGCAGCTTTATTTATACTAGCCAGAAACTGGAAACAACCTAGATGTCCCTCAACAGAGGAATGGATACAGAAAGTGTGGTACATCTACACAATGGAGTACTACTCAGCTATTAAAAACAATGAATTTATGAAATTCTTAGGGAAATGGATGGATCTGGAGAGTATCATCCTGAGTGAGGTAACTCAATCACAAAAGATCACACATGGTATGCATTCTCTGATAAGTGGTTATTAGCCCAGAAGTTTGGAATACAGGAAGAATGACCCACAAACCACAAGAAACTTAAGAAGAAGGAAGACCAAAAGGTGGACATTTCATTCCTTCTTAAAAAGGGGAACCAAACACCCACAGAAGGAGTGGCAGAGATTAACTATGGAGCAGAGACTGAAGGAAGGACAAGCATATAGCTATCTCCTGAGAGGCTCTGACAATACCTGACTAATACAGATGTAGAGGCTCACAGCCATCCATTGAACTGAGTACACAGTCCCCAATGAAGGAGTTAGAGAAAGGTTCTATGGAGCTGAAGGGTTTGCAGCCCCTTAGGACGAACAACAATTACTAACTAGTACCCTCAGAGCTCCCAGGGACCCAACCACCAATCAAGGACTATACAGGGTGGGACTGAATGTTCTGGCAGCATGTGTATAGTAGAGGATTACAAATTCGATCATCAATAGGAGGAAAGGTCCTCGGCCTTGTGAAGGTTCTGTGCCCCAGTGTAGGGGAATGCCAGGGCCAATAAGTGGGAGAGGGTGGGGTGGCAAGCATGGGGAGGGGGGAGGCAAAGGAGTTTGTTCTTGTTGTTTTTGTTTGTTTGTTTGTTTGTTTTTTGGAGGGGAACCTGGGAAAGGGAAAATTTACATGTAAATAAAGAAAATATCTAATAAAAAAAAAAAGATTGACTTTTGAAACCTCAAAACATGTATACCATTGATATACATAAATAATTAAATCTTAAAATCATGAACTGAAGCTCACAAGCAAATTTACTTGTTCAAAGGTCTTTGAGTCCAGTTCATTTCCCTCCCATTTTCTGGGTGGGCAGGGATTTTAATGACTGTGAAGTGTTTCTGGGAATCAAGGGAAATGCTGCCTTTAGCATTAAGTTGAGAAGATAGACGCACGCACTCTTCTTTGTCTAATCAGAAGAGTGGTTAATACAAAGAATCCAGCCTTAGAGAAAAATGGATGATGGGCTGGAGGGTAAGACTTAGTCATAGCTTCCAGAAGTGACTCTGTCCTACAACAATGGACTTACATGTGAGTGGCTACTCCTATCACCATGGGGAATTAGGAGAAAGGGAAAATGTAATTGCCTGTCCCACCCCAGCCAAAATCCACACCTGCAGCAGAGTTGTTCAAAGTGCAGCCACACAGCACCCTACTACAGAAACCCAAACACCCAGGGATCAACTTTTCCAGAACAACATCAATGGCACCACCCCACCTCACGTCTGACATTCAGTCTTTATCCATGAGCCCTTTAGGGAATACTTCTCATCCTCTTTTCTTTAATGAGGCAAGACCCTCTGTTTGTAGAGGAGTTGGGTGAGCCAAAGAACAGTACGTTTTAAGATCAGTATATGATGCTAAAGCTGCCAATTTACTAATAGGCCCCAGATGGTGTTGACCACCCACTCAGGTCTGGACTAAGGCTAGGGCAGTTAATCCTTATTGCGGAACTGTTAGAAAGATTTCTAAATGTGACCCTATTAGAAAAGATAGAATTTTATGAAGTGTCATTAATAAATGATAACAAATAGAATATACTTAATATAAGTATGTATCATACTATATTACCATAGCTATTGTTCTAGAGACTAGCAGGCTTGGTACTTACAGATTCATTGAGAAGACTATCAGTCAATTTGGATAGGAAAGAATGAACCTCTGATGGTCCTATGAAATGGGGTAGAAAGATAAACTAACTAGAAAATTAACTCCATATACCATTCAAATAATGGCTTCATTAATGAAGCTCACAGTGGAATTTAAGAGTGTCTTAAGATGGGTCCTAGCATACTTGTGGCTAACACAAAATGAGAGCTTGGTGTGTCAGTAAGTGAAACAAAGGTCTTGTTTATAGGCAGTGTGGGAGTCTAAACCGTGCCAAGCCAGGAAGCATATTAAACCATTCCATGATTTGAAAGAAAATCAAAGAAATGACTATCCATGTTCTAAAGTCTATGAATACATTATTTCAGTTTTAGGCAACTCATTTAGTGAAAAAAAAAGGATTAAGTTAATTTTAGATAGTAAATATAAAACATGACCACAGTGGTCTTCTTGTTTTATGCTCCAAGGTGACATTTCAAAATTCAAGTAGATACTTCAAACCACCACTAGAACTGAACATTATATATACACTTACTGCTATGTTGTAATAGTAACTGTGACTGATAGAATAGTACATTGTGGAGACGTTGGATATGGAGATGATTCTCATGCTAAGATGAGAGAGAGAGCTGATAGTTTGAGCCATCATCACACTATCCAAAAGAGCATACAATTTAAAAATTTTAAGTTTGTTCTAGAATTTGCCATTTAGAATTTTCAGACTGTGGTTGATTTCAGGTAACTGAAATTGCACATGAAAGGAGGCTGCTAGGCAGTGTTTGGAGTAGATTACTAGTTAGTCAAAGACCAACTATGTGCACCAAAAACATACACATTGCATGTACAAGCACATTTTAAGATTAGATTAAAATCACCAAGCAAAGATTCATTAGAATGAAATAGCATGCGTGAATGATCCTCCTCATAGTTTCATCAGTGAAGAACTACTGTCCAAGAATGGCATGCTGACTTGGCCTTGACCTTTGCTCTCAGAGCCATGGCTTGCTTTTCATGTCTGCTCAAATCTGTAGACTAAAAAGTCTGCTCCTGGGGCTTGTTTCCCAGACTCTGGTGTCAACTGTCATTCCTAGTTGATGAACAATTCTGAATAGAAGAAACAGAAGAAAAGCAGGCAGGACAAATCTGAAGATAATAAAGAGCCAAGAGGACGAGGGTCACTTCCAATTGTATGGTCAGAAAAAAGAAGTATCCAGAGAGAAGAACGATGAGACCAGAAAGATGAACATCTGGTCAGCAAACTGGGGAACAGGAGCGTGTGTCTTCATGGATTTATACATCATTTGTCTTATTTGTGGATGCGAAAAATTTGACACAAACTGAGGATTCCGGGTAACATTGGAGAACTCTTTCCAATGGGAGTCACCATATTCAGATCCTTGTGGCCAAGTGCTTTAATCAGAGAAGTAACACTTTGGAGTATATCCTGGGGCAATTGCATCAGAAAGGTTAGAGAAAAGCAAAAGAAGAAAGGCAATTTGGAAATTAAATTTTCAAAGCCACAATATGTTATGAAATTCTTGATTGTTTTACTGATTTTTGTCCTAGGCCAGTCATATATAATTCATAAAAATAACATTTATCTTCTCTCTTGGGAAAAAGAAAAGGCAGAGTATCCCCCTACTTCCCTAATCCAACTCTCCTACCCTACTCCCCATCCTCCTACCCCCATCTTCCCACTCCCTCCAACACACACAGACATGCACACATACACACACACACACAAATACACACACACAAATACACACACATATACACACACAAATACACACACACAAATACACATACACACACATACACACACAAATACACACACACACACACACAAACACACACACACTGATCTCTGCTTTCGGAGTATTTCTGGCAGCAGCAGCTTCTCCCCAGTGACTTCTGCTGAAGTGGGGAAATACCACAAAGTGAAGGGTCTGGAAGATCTTGAACAAAGTCTTACAATTTGGCACAGGGCAAGGACTACCCTTCCTGAAGCTGATTTAAACTAGCCAGTGCCACGATAGATGCAGAGGTACTGTAGAGTGACTAGAGGGACTTAAGGCTCACTCTAGTAATAAACAGCACAGCTTTGGGTGAAGAGTTGAGATATGTGGTGGTTTGAATGTGTTGTGAGCCCCCACAGGCTCATATGTTTAAATATTTGCTCTTGTGTTAGTGGAACTGTTTGGGAAGGATTAGGGGATGTGGCCTTGTGAAAGAAGGTATAGTGAAGGGGAAGCTTTGAGGGTACAAAACCCTCCTACCCTCCTCAGTCTTTTCTCAGCTATTCCTGCTGCCAAGCCTTTACTCTGCCATCAAAGACTGTAACCCTTTGAAACCATGAGCCTAATTAAGCATTTTGTTTGTTTGCTGTCTGTTGCTTTGGTCATGTATTTTGTCACAGAAATAGAAAAGCGACTGATGCAAGATGCTAAAGATAAATGCCACACATGAAATTGTACAATAGAAGTACACATATAAAAGCATACACAAAAGAGCCCACGCTGCAAAAGAGTCCAACATCTACACTAAAGTAAAAACAGAAACCAGAACTCCAGGCCTGAAAGATATTTCTATGGATGAAAGGGGTTTGCTGCCAAGTTTGATGTGAGTTCAATCCCACCAAGCCTATCAACTTGAGTTTGATCCCAAGATCTATATGGTGAATAAAAGAGAACAGACTCCTTAGGATTTTCCTCTGACCTTCACATGTGCACTGTGGCACACGTACACACAACATATATAGACAGAGAGGAACAATGGTAAGTTTTAAAGCCCAAATTCTTTGTACAGCAGGGCATTCAAGCTACTGAACTTGCTCTTTGCTTTAGCTCAGTTCCTCTCTCCCTGAGAAATATATTCTGTTTTAATAAATTCTCACTTTGCTGGTTACCATCTGTGTGTATCTCTTCAACTGTTTATTCATACACAAGAAGCTGGAACTCCCAGCCAGTGCCTACTGAATTCCCCCTACTGACTAATATCAGAGCTACTGCTGATTGAGCCCACCTCGGTTCTAACTTCCTTCCTGAAACCCAGGCTCCTGGACTGTTATAACTTCAACAGCTCTTTGGGGCCTTCCTTTCCAATCTCCTCCCTAATCTTTGCATCTAACACCCCTCACTAAACTGTCTACCTTAACTGATTGAACCCCAGTAATATAGTTCCAGAATTCTCTTAAGCTTATCTATAGTTCTTGAGACCAGAGAGTTGATACTCAGCCAAGTGATTCTCCTGGGCAATCAACTCTTGTTCTTTTCTTTCATTTAAGTTTATTGACTTTTTTCTAGTGAGATAGAATGTGTAGGTCGAGGGGTTCGTGTGAGAGGTGAAGGGGAATGTTTTATTGGCTGTATGAACCTCTGGAAGTTCTTAAGCAGGAAATAAAACCCAGCCATCTAGGACAATAGTTCTCAGCCTGGCTCTCCATTGAAATCATCTGGGGAGCCTTAAACCCTCCTCTCCTCAGAAGAATCTGATTTAGCTCATAAGGGATGAAAAAAATGTTTAAGCAGTGGTCCAGAGACCAATAGTATCAGTATGGCCTGGAACTAGTTATAGATGCAAAACTGGGGGCCCCACCCTAGAATTACTGAGTCAGAAACTTGGGATGGCCTAAGAATCTTTTTGAATTTTACCAAGTGAAATGATGCACACTAAAGTTTGAGAACCATTATTTTAAAACTACTGAGGTGAAACTAATGCATAGCCCAATTAGAAAAAATTGGAGGTAGACTATTCACAAGACCAGTGCCTAAATTCAACATAGGCTTGTTAAATGCCTAATATGCTTTGTAATTTCCTGTTGTCCAACAAAAAATAGATAATATTTGAGAGCATTAATAGAAAGATGATGCACTAAATCTAAAAACTGGAGAAGACACAAAAATGTACTCCGAAGACACAAAGGAAAACAAAGAAAGTCACTTCTGCCAGATGTGGCACACATCTATAATCCCAACATTCCAGAGGGCATGACCATCCTAGGACACATAAAAGATCAAGGCCAGTCACAGATACATAGGAAACCATGTATATATATAGAAGCAAAAAGAATTCTTTCTGAGTTGAAAATTACTACTTAGTAAATGTACTTCAACAATAAGATTCCCTGAAGAACGCATATCTAGTCATCTAACAAACATGTCTCCTTTATGTCTTCAAATGTAGCTCCTGTTATTCTTGATTAAATAATAAAGCAGCTATACATCAAGATGAACTTACATACCATATATCAACTCATGAGTTCCCAGGGCTGACAAAGGCTCTTCTGGCAACTGAGCAGTTAAGGTGGCTTCTGAATCAAACAACATCCATTTGTCCTAGCATAAATGTTCAAATGGATATTTGCTCATATACAATACATACAAACAACAGTATACAAGCAGTGGCAGTTTCAAGTGGAGTTTGACCTTGTGGGCCTCAACTTCATTTTCCTTGGATTTATCCTCCTTATAGATCCTTGTTTTTCTTTGGTCCGGGTTGTTCCTTGGGATCTTACCCTTTTAGCCCAGTTCTACAGCTAGGGATGAAGTTCTTTTCGCTTGAGATGAACAGAAAGCTGAGATATTGCTACCATGAAAAGGTGGCATCATGATGCCAAGAAGCAAACTATCTGCTTCAGTAGAAAGAATGAGCATGCTAAATTGGGAAGTCAAAGGACTGTTTGTGCATTAATCTTTAAATGAGGAGCATGTTTGAGTCACCACAAGTTTATCAACTAAACATTCATCGCAGTCAACGGTGACCAGAGAGATGTTCACATGACTCACTCACTTTGACCCAGGTTAATCATACTAGTCAAATTTTTGTTTATTGTTCAGGTTTACATAATTTCATTCTTAGTCATATATTACATAATTTAATTATAATAATGAATGACTAACTGGGAACCGAGAAAGCCTATGTGTTAAGATGTGTTATGCCTATTTACTCAGCATATTCCAAAGACAGTTCTTTTTTCCTTCCTCTTCCTGGGGTATGAACCTAAGTAGGACTGGCAATCCTATATAGGACTTATTCCTAGAACCATGCAGTGACCATGTGACTCATCCTTTTCCATGAGCATAAGTCTTACCTGAGTTATCACAGATAGCAACAGATAACAGAAAAGCTGTTATAAGTGTGCTAAAGACTATTGGCTAACCCTCTCCTACTTGGCTAGCAAGACCCTCCAACATTCCAGGTTCTACTCCTTCCTCAAACCAACTCCCTAAGCTTTCTTTCTTCACCTGAGAGTCTTTCAAAGCTTCTTGTCAATTTTCAATTAAAGAATAATCTTTGCCAGGCGGTGGTGGCGCACGCCTTTAATCCCAGCACTTGGGGGGCAGAGACAGGCAGATTTCTGAGTTCCAGACCAGCCTGGTCTACAGAGTGAGTTCCAAGATAGCCAAGGCTACACAGAGAAACCCTGTCTCGAAAAACCCGAAAGAAAAAAAAACAAAAAAACAAAACAAAACAAAACAAAAACAAAAAAAACAAAAAACAAAAAACAAAACAAAACAAAACAAAAAAAAAACCAATAATCTTCAAGCATCTGCAGCACACAATCTGACACAAGTTATATGCGCTGTGAGGATGGCTCAGCAGCTGAAAGCCCTTTGCCACCAAAGCCTGATTTGAGCTTGATTTCAGAAAACCACAGTGGAAGAAGAGAACCAATTCCTGAAAATTGTCCTTTGACCTCAACATTGGCACTGTGACATGGGAACGACTGAACTTCATGCACACATCAAAAATATTTTAAACTTTTTAAAACTCTAAAGTCATTCTACATTTTTTGTGTGATGAGTCACATTAATTTTATAAATTATATATATCTGATCAAAACTTTAGCAATTTCATCAGTATGCTTCTAGTCATTTAAAAACTAGTATTTAATTGAAAATTATAGTAGCATTTTATCCAATTTGACTTAGAACTTGTTAGCAGTATAGACTTTCTAAACATTCAGTGCATTATTTGTGAATAGCTGCTTGGAAATAGCAGCTTGAATCCTGATACCCAACCATTTAGGAACAAAAGAAAAAGATTACAAAAATAAGCTAGCTTTTTTAGAGCAATTGTAAGGATTCTAAGTATAGGAACAAAAGCTTCTTTCTGTCAAGGCTTGATGCTTTACAGAGAATTAAATTTACTGTGTATTTAATATCTATTTAACCCTCTATTGATTAACTGATTCCTCAGCAAGTTATGCTTTTTCTAATATAACAAAATTCAGGAAAATACAAATATTTTAAAGCCAAAATATACATTTAAATATACAGTGGGGGCTACATATAAAAACAAAAATAAATTAACTAAAAAGGGTTGTCAGACCTCCTAGTACTTGGGAGGTAGAGTTCAAAGGTTAAAGGTCATCCTCAGTTAGTAACTTCCAGACCAGCCTGGGCTGCATAAAGTCCTGTTAATAAGAAAGAGAAAGAGGAAGGAGGGAATTAAAATTTATACAGCAATTGTTAAAGATATACTGATCTCAAATTTTTGATCCTCTTACTGAACCAACAACCAAGGAGCCCATATGGCACTGACCTAGGCTGTATATGTTACAGTTGTATAACTTGGTCTTCTTATGGGACTCCTAACAGTGGAAGCAGGGGCTGTCTCTGGTTCTTTTGCTAGCTGTGAAGACCCTTTTTATCATACTACCTTGCTTGGTCCAGCCTTAAGAAGAAGGGAGGTGCTAAAATTGATTTGAACTTGATATACCATCTTTGGTTGATATCCATCACAGGCCTACCCTTTTCAGAATCCAAACAGAGAAGGAGTAGGGACAGAGCAGGCAGAGGTGTTGTGTGTGTAAGGAGGACTTGGAGGAGAGGAGTGAGATGTAAAAAAATTAAAAATTTTAAAAGAACAAAAACACTTTAGTTCCTCTTTAAAGTCACTTCTTTATCATATTAATCTGTGAGAAACTTAATGAGATTGTATCAGTCATTAATGCGCCTTTGAAGTAAAGAGGATAAAAAAAACAAAAAACAAAAAAAAAAAAAAACCCTCTAGGAAACACCAGTTCACTCTCTAACCTGTCAGGAACTGGTGTTTCCTGGGATCCTTCCAGGAAAGATGGAAGGCAGAAACTCTGTAGTGAAACACAAGGTGACTAAGCCCTCATACTCAACAGCTGTCAGATGTTCCTACTTCCTGATATATAAATCACTTTAGTTTCTGAGCTGCTGGCCAACAAGTCAACCCCAAAGCACATGCTTTTTTTTTTTACAGAATTCGCATTCTGTAGGACTTATTGGGCCTCCAGTGAGTATTGCACTGGGTCTGGATACTTGGCTTTGGGGGTTGTTTGTTTTTGTTTTATTTAATTAAAATATAATTACAGAATTTCCCCTCCTCTCTCACTTCCATCCCTGTCATCTCCCCTCCCTCTCAAATTTATTGCCTCTTCCTCTTTAATTATCATTGTTTCATATGTGTGAAATAAATACATAAACCCAACCTGCTGAGCCCATTTGGTGGTGTTTGGATGTATATGATTCGAGAACTGGCACTTCAGAATTAAGGACCTCATATCTGGGGAGGAAGACGTCTCCCTCTCTCAAAAATCTTGTAGGTCTTTATCTCAGGGAGACTTCCCCTCCCCGCTAGCAGGTCAACTGGTGTTGTCATGATTCATATCTTATTTGAACAGGCATATTGTTGACATTTCCTGAGTGTAGTCTCCCAGTTATAACTGAGACACATGATCTTAGAGCAGACTTTCTAGGCCTCTGGATTTTACGTTCTCTCCATCCTTCTTCTTTGATGTTCTCAAAGCCTTAGGGATAGAAGTTGTGTTGTAGGTGTATCCACTGAGGTTAGACACCCTACAGGCTGTTGTTCTCTTCTGGGAAGAGGGGTGAGAGTTACACTTTTGAATTATACTGGTTTAGGAAAGTAACAGTAGCAAGTTCTCCTTTTGATTGTTGTTTTATATCAAACAACTTTTATAATACTTATTTGCATTGTTATAATATTTTATAAATTTTAAGGAATATGACAAAAAAGATATTGTAGGTATTGAAGGAAGGAGTGGGGGTACAAAAGGGAAACAAGAATGTGTTTTAATTCTATTTACTTAAAATATGTTTTTAAATGTTAACAAATTCAGATAAATTGAAATCATGTAACTTTTCTCATCACAATGCAATAAAAATTTAAAAAATAAAATCTATGATTTTACCAGCCATGAGTAGTTAGCTAGGTTTCCTGTGCCAGTCATGGTATCCCTCCTGTTACTTGGTCCCCAAGTCTACTTAGGGAACTATCACACAAGAAGTACTACCACTGTACCTTTAGGGACAACTTGCTGTTCTGGTCGTTGCTGTCATTCAGAGACAAGAGAGCTGAACAGGACTATTGATCGCTTTCCCCCCTCAGCAGTTTAGAAAACACCTTCCAGTACAATTAAACTTAATCCTCAGGGAGGGAGGTTTAGGTGAGACCCAGCCCAAATTATCTAAGTCTTCTGGCCAAAGTAGGTTGTATCTTCAACACTACAGATTTGCTTTCAGCCAAAGAAGCAACCAAGGGCAAAGGTAATAGCCTACTTTTTTTTTTTTTAGGAGTCTCTTGGATTTGCCTACCCAACAGTGCAAAAGTAAGTTTCTGATGCCTGGCAGAATGAATCTAAGAACTAGTTCTTTGAGAAGATAAACAATGGCTGCAGAGATGGCTCAGCCATGAAAGGCTAGGTTTACAACCAAAAATAGAAGATAAATAAAATCAACAGATCCTTGGACCAACTATCCAAAAGAAGGATAATCCAAATGAACAGATCAGGAATAACGGGGAAACTATTTACAACAGACGCTGATGAAATCCAGGCATCTATCAAAAAATATCCTCTACCATGATCAAGTGGGCTTTATTTTGGAGATGCAGTCATGGTTCAACATACATAAGTCGATGAATATAATAAATCATATAAATGGGCTAAAAGAGAAAAAAATCGCATTATCATCTCAATAAATGCATTAAAAAATTTTAACAAAACCTAACATGGTCTCTAAAGAGACAAGATAGATATAGGTATAGACATAGATACAGATAGATATGATTATATGTATCCATAAAGAAGATATGGAAGTATCATCAGCAATGAATCTGAGAGGAGAGATGGGGGAAGAAAGATGAGATAAAATATGACCCTCCTTCAGCTGAGGGGTAATTCTTCAGACCCCACCTTGCCACAGATAACCACATCTCTCTGCCCACCTCCTGCTAATTGCCACGCCTCTTCAAGTTCCAGTTACGCCGGAAGTCCCGCCTCCAGAAACTAAAGAAGAAGTTGCTGATTGGGCCAAGTTGCTGACGAACTTGGGGGAGGGGTTTTGCCTTACCTATTCTACCCGTTGGCTTGTAACAAGGTAAATTGAATGAAAGATGGCAGACTGAAAACATATCACGTGTTAGTCTAATTTTTACAAACCCTTCCCACAGTACCAGTACCCCAAAATTATGTTTCAGGACCTTGAGCCCATTCCAGAAAACCCATTCGTACATGTGGCCACTGGGCTGTTACAGTAAAAGATGGAAATACAAAAAAGATGGAAATATATAAGATGCTAAAAAAAAAAAAAAAAATCAATTGTTTTTTTTTTTTTTTAAAGTGTGGAGTCAACCCTCCTGTTCTGCTTTCTGACTAGAGTTTTGTTCTTACAATATAACCCAGCACTAAGAATGGCACACACCGAACTTTACTCTTTCTTTTGGTTACTTCTGTTCGCCTAACACTTACTTTTAAACTTTTCTACTACTTCTGCCTATTTTTAATGAAACCAATATGAAATCTTTGGTAACTCAGATTCCATGACATCAAAAAAAAAAAAATCTGTAATAGAAAGAGTTTTAAATTCCTAGGCACAATCACTAACTTTTAAAATGAGCTATCCTGGTAACCAATAATGCAATAGAATCAGGTGTCTAGAAAGGCTTTGGTAGTAGAATTTTATAATTCATTATTTTAAAAACCTGTTATAATAGTTTAGGGATTCACTTGAATTCCATGGTACAGTAAGTTCCTTGTGCCTAAGTTCTGGACCATAGTTCCAATGTTCTTTTAAAGTGATTCGAGAGTCCCATGATCTGCAGCTACAAAACATGTATGAATGACTAAGCAAATAAATGGTAGGACAGTTTAAATTGCTGTCATATTGCTGGTGTGACCCACCCAACTTATTAGCATTCTTGATGTCGACTATTTCTAAATTATGTCACAAAGGCACATGTTTCTTGGACCTCTGTGGCATGGCCTAGAACACTAATGTGTCTGGGTTTTTGTTCTGCTATGAAACTTGAATTCAAACCTACTGTGTATGTCTAATTCCTTCTCTATCTCATCAGCGATGACTTTCACCTCAATTTCAGAATGCTACGGGTCAGAGTCTTTCATTACCACAGCATGACAGTCCTTATGCTTCTGACAGCATCGTGCCGATGAGAAATGGTCAACCTTTCCCTTTTGTGATCTGTCAGGGTTTGACCTGACAGTTAAGTCCTCGGGGCCTCCTAGAAAAATCTGCCTAATGGATAATAACCCTGAACTACGGTATTAATTCTATCATATCTTAACATGCAGGGTGTCTGCCTGAAGAGCTAATTACACATCTTCCTTTGCCACAGTGAAAGAACAGATTTAAAATCTATATGAAAAAAAAAATCTTAGAGTCAAGCGTAATCTACTCTACTATCTGACTTTATTGTGGAACGGACTCTAAGCAGGCAATGCATAAACTTTTCTAAGTTTTCTTCTGCTAAATTTCATGAAGTATTGCACGTGTGCACTGGCACATATGCGCACACACACATACACAACTAAATAAGTGAATAAATAAATAGTACAATATAATAATGTTAAATTTTAAAGAACTCCCAAAACTCATAGCCAGTAAAAAGAAGTATGAACAGACACCATAATGTCTTCCATACTTCTTCTATTTATATATCCATATATTGATTAACTGGGTGGTGAGTATATCAAGGAAGCAGAAACTCAAGAGAGGCCTATGCTTATTTATCCATCTCTAAAACTGAGCTATCTGATCTTTGAAATTAATGTTTTCTTCAGAGAAAGCAATGGGACTCACTTTAGACTGTTGGCTATTTTACATATGGACATTGTAGACCATCTGGTGGGCTGAGACAGTGTGAATAATACAAATGCTGTCCTAGCTGTGAAACAGCACAGATGTTCAAAGAGTAAAAGCACCTAGGTACAGGATAAGGACCGGGATATGCCTCAGATATCTTTGATAAAGAATTTAAGGTCTTTATATAACAGACTATCTAATTGTAAAATTGGTAGTCGACACAGCTCTTAATTTCAAATATCTACTTATTCATTCTAGATCTGTTCATGTTTCCATTTTCTTTATCTTCAGTAAATGAAATACTTTTCTGATCAGTACAGACTTTTTAAATAAATGTAGTATGTAAACCACACCTCATTGAATATATATACTTACTTATTCAGGAAAAACAGCAAAAATTCCCTATGTTGTTTATCTAAAAGCAACTGAAATAACAACCCTCTGACAACTGTAACAAAGATATCTCAAAAAAAATTACACTGAACATCAACACAATATTGAATGTAATTTTATCCACATTTTTCCAAGAAAAATTATGAATTAATCATTATGTACTCTTTAATTAAGTAATTACCAAATGAAATGATTAAGCTAATCATTGTAGAGTTACAAAGAAAAAAATATTTATCCTTTGGATCCATTGTTAGTGCCTTGCTCTGGATAACCCAGGTATATGTGTACTTAGCTGATCAACTAAATGTCTTCCCCTTGCTGACAACCAGGGCCGCACAATGGAAAAGGTGCTGGTCCAGGAGCCAGAAGATCAGACAGCATCAGCTCTGCAGCATCCCTGGGAAACACTCTCAGCCTTTTCAACTCTCAGTTTTTTTCATCTGTAAAATAGAATAAAAATATCTTCTGGCCTGCCCTGCTGGATTGTCAAGAGAATTAGAAGACGCGGTGCATATGAAAGCATTTTGGAGATGCAAAAACATTAGTAATACACTTTTTCTTCAGTGGTCATTGATAGTCTCCTGATTTAAATCCACATTTTCAGAAACTAAGGCAATTAGTCATGGCAGTAGAGATATACCCCAAAGCTAAATTTGACATAAAAGCATCAAGTTCAAAGCCACAAAACATGCACCCTGTCCTGAGGCCTGAAAATTATTCAATGCCTTCTAGAGCTGAGGTCGGTCAGTTGGAGCCTCGGGACGGTTATCAGCAGCATGCTAATGATATTCGACTTCAGAACTAGACCAGTTTTCCTCTGACCTCAATATTACATTTTCCACTGGCACATGTGGAAAGTCTGAGAAGCTGGTCAGTAAGGAAAAGGAGACAGGATCTGAACACCTGGGGTGCTAACACTTTAGTTGGGGTTAAGACTGTGAGAGGTCCTCAGCCACAGTTCTTGTGGTCTATTTAAATTGATGCTAACCTTCAAATAATCTATAAGACAACTTTAGGAACACTAAGGTAAAGCATCAGTGAAGGCTCTGAGTTCAGCCATTGAAAATGCCCACCTTGGACCTAAGCTTTAAATGAATATACTCTCAACTGTCCCCTTGGGTATTCACTAAAGACAGAAATGATTCCCCAGAGTAATGCTGAATGTTTTCCACTTTAAGTGGACAAGGGAGGACAGCCCTTCTGGGGCATGATTTATGCAAAGGGACTCTGAAGAAAGGAACCTGCTTGAGAACGTGTCACGATAGCAATCTCATCATCAAGAGTTAAAATTTCAGCTTTTTAAATTCCAGGCGTCAAAGCAGCAAGACAGGTTTCTATGAATGACCTGGTACTTTTCCCTGCCCCTGCCACGTTGTGGCCACATTATATCTGGAAGCTAAGATATGGGCACAGAACTTTCGGTGTTTCCATTAACAGCTTGGTTTGCACCTCTAGATAAAGATGTCTGGGGGAGTCCAAATCTCATTTAGCACAAGGCTCCTTTGTATTTTTCCACTTGCCTTCTATATTGTGTAACACGACAGTTAAATAGCAAAGATTTCCAGATCAAAGGCTAGCAATAAATTAGAGCAAATCTACAAGAAGCAAATAATAGAGAAGCAGAAGTTGTAATAAAAGCAAGTGATGATGAGGAGGAAATTTTATCTTTAACATATTTTACTTCTTGTATGCTTCTGCCATCCATTCGTTAATCCTTTACTCCACTATTGCAACCTTTGTTCTATAAAATAACAACTAATTAAGTATGTGACTGCCTCTCTCAGCTACTCAAAATATATACATATAGGTGAAAGCAGAATTATTGTATTACTTCCTCACAGCCATTGCATCCATAATAAGATCATATTGTTAGCAGAGGCCTACTGTAGCTCTGGCTTGCCCAAGAATTTTCCTACTCAATATGAAACTCAGAGTTGAAACAATCATTTTTAGCACCTCTACAAGTGCTGGTATTCTATGCTTTTATTTCAGATAACAAGAGGAAGAAAAAAAAGCTCTTGAATTGACTGAGGTGAAATCAGTATACCTCATGTCATGTAATTAGGCACACAAAAACCGAATTTTATCACTTTGTTTTTAGCTCTTCGTCTCCTTAATGATTTCTCTTGATTTTACTTATTCTTCAGTGATTGCCCAGCTAGGAAAAAAAAAAAGTACTCAATTAGATGACAGTGGACAAATAGTATTAGCTAAGTAACACGGAAGCTCTGGTTGTAATCTGGAACCCTGTTCATAAAATTGTTAAAAATTATTCCACGCCTGTTTTAAAATAAGTGGTTTAAACTTTAGAACATTGTCATGAGGGATCCTGTGTCACTAGTTTTCTTACTAATGAATGCATTTCACTCCTTGGACTGGATAGCTTTGATATTCAACTCATGGAAGAGGGGAGAGGCAACCATTGACAATTCTGCTCTACTCTTTAGTGCTACTAGTTGGCCTCAATTCTGACCTAGAAGGAGTATCTTCAAAGTTGAAAATTAATTCAAAGTCTACTCCAGGTCATTCTTTGGCATCTGTGCTGGGAAGATCTATTAACGCCAACCCCAACAGAAATAAGCACTCAGGCCACATTAGGAACTGGACCAAGATCATCAGTCATTTAACATGAGATAAACAGTAGCAGAGTCTAAGTCACGAACTTTCCAACTCAAAAGTGAGTGTAACAGCAATCCCAAAACAGCAGAGTCAATAATACACCACCCCCAAACACAGTTCAAACTTATTTCTAAACAGAATAAATATATTTCTAACATAACAAACAGTATTAGAAAACTCCAAATGTAAGTAATTTATTTCAATTTAGGAAACTTCGCTTTGAATTAGCCTTTGCACCTGGTATAATAGAAGATATTCACAAAGATACATTTCTGAGTTACATAAAATTTCCATTATTCAAAAGACAACAATAAGCTAAAAATATTAAAATGTGACTATGCTTCTACTAGCTTGATCTTCAACACACTTTCAAATATCTCCATCTATGGAGAGACTTAGAGGCTTACCAAAAGGGCAAAAGATATCCCTGCCAATAAAGCCTATCAGATTGAAGCTCATTTATACTTATTTTTCAGGATCAAAAAATGCAAATTTAAATTGGCACACAGTGTTAGGTCCTGAAAAGAAAGTCCTGGTGGTCTGTATGTCAAGACGGATACATGTCTGCATCCGTGCTACAACAGGATTAGCCAGTTCTGGGGTCCTCCTTAGCCTCATAAGGGATAAGTCCAAATTAAAAGTCTGTCTCGTGTAGCTTTCAAAGAGAGTCAGGTTCTCCCTGAGCAACTGCTGCTTCTGCTGGAAGGCATGCTGATACTCTAACGGTGAAAGTAAGCAAGGAGGGGACTGGAGCCAGAACTGGGCAGGAACAACACCGGGAGAAACTGATCCAGCTACAGGACAGGTGCCCAAGAAGGCAGTCTACCGTTGAGCAGTTGGTTCAGAGCACAACAATCTCAAGTTGGATCGCAGCAGGCATCTGAGTGTCAGACCCACAGAAGCTAGCACAATGAAAATCCCCAACACAGAAAAGGCATATTATCAGGCTGGGTCCAGGAAGCAGCCTGTCATACCCAGGTCAGAGTAATTCAAGGAGGTTTGACAAAAGGGACGCAGGACTTTACAAGGTATGGGAGTAAACTTCAAAGCAGAATGCAATAATCTGGTACCCACCTAGATTGTTGTCTCCCTTTGGAAGTCAAGGGAGAGCCTGAGTAAAGTTTCCAGCTTCGCTATGGTTTGATTATTTGCTTTCATCACCTTGCTTTCATCACCAAGTTTAGAGTTCAATAGAGAAGCAGTACACTCCCATATATTCCCATTAACTTTGCTATAGATAACAGTGCTGACAATGGGTCACAATGGTAACAATTACATTGGTTTTTTTTTTTTTTTTCAGTAACTTCGATGCAGCTCAAACTGGTTCAAACCACTAGCCGTTCATCTAGGCCTGCACAAGGAGCTAGTGGTGACCTTTTTACGTCCCTGGGCTAAATTTCCACCTTCAGAACACACTAGGCTGCCATTTTCTGAGCAAGCATCCTTTGAGGAGCCATGAAGTGTGATTATGTGTCTGCAGACCGTAAATTACCTTACTTTCCTTCCTCCCAATCACCTTTCCCCATACCTCAGACCATCCTGCTTCTTCAACTCATAATTATCCTTAAATGCTATCCTTAGGAAGGGGGTACAGAGACTTGTTTTCCTATCTTCACAGACAGCCACTTCATTAGAGGTTCTCCCTTTAGTAAAATCCATCATTTCATTTATTGACATATTGCAGGAAGAGGCAAGGAAGTTCAATAGCGTTTAGGCCAGATGGTGAGAGGATGAAGAAAACTAAGGCCTGGAATCTGGAAGCTGAGGACCACCTAGAGAAAAACTCTGACCTTCGGCAGGAGGAGGCAAGGTAGCTCTAAAAGGGGGGAGCGGGGCAAGTAAGAGTAGTTATAGAGACTCGTCTATCAGTCTCTCACTTAGTCTCTTCCTGGAATCTCTAGCAAGAGTTCCTGATGGTCAACCCCAGTTAGAAGCAAGAAGACAGACTCTGGGTGCCCTGTCCCCCGGTAAGCTGTTGTGCCTCTGTGGTCTCAGGGTGCAGACTAGCCTGGGAGCAGAGTCTCAGGATAGTGGTGAGTACAGCAGACAGGGGTAGACTTTTGTCAGCGGACAGCTTTGTAGAAATGGCAGGCTAGTTTATAGGTACGGGGGTGGGAGGGAGGAAAAAGAATAAGAAAGAAAATATGCCTAATTTGCATATGCAGGCCTTACTGAAGACAGGCAAACCTTAGTGATGCACCAATTCAAATACCAAAGCGTTTGGGAGGAGGCAGGGACTTTCCAAGTATATCAGTTAAGATTAGCAGACTGCCAGTCAAATGATCTCTGTGAAGTTAATTCTCTGACTGAGCGGGATGGGGAGAGGGGTTGGGAATGGAGGATCACAGAAGCCTAAAGGCTCTATAGCTTTTTAGGGCCTTTGTCTCTATGGGGTTGAGTAGGCCCAAGCCTGATTTGGGTAGGGAGTAGCCCCCCTCTGACTGTGCTCTCTCAGAGCTTGTCAGGGGGTATGGAAATATGGCCTGGACTCTATCATACCTCATCTGGCTTGGGAACCCACAATAAACTTCCATAAGCTTGGAACTGGGCAGTTCTAGCTAGACTTACTTTCAACTCCCTTTCTTATTCTATTAATGTTTCCTCCCTTCGACCACTCCCTGATCTGTTTGCAGAGCTTATTTAGAAAAAAATATATTATAAGAGTGTTTAGAAGCTCTACCTCAATGGTTGAGATGTTAACTGCTAAAATCTTTTTCTTTCTCTAGATGCACCTTGGCAATGTGACCTTTGCAATGTTCTTCCTTGAGTTTTGTCCTGTGTGAAGCTGTGAATTGCCATAAATTTTAACTGGAAGTAGCCCCAGGAGTTCAAAGTCTACTACAACCATTTATCCAGAGAAAAGAAAAGGGAACACACAATATACTGAAGGTGACTCGACTAAACACATAGCTTTCCTGCCAGGCCCCTATTCCCCTCATCTATAAAACAACTGTGTGCCTCCTGATTCCCTGTTCCCAAAGAGATTTTGAAGAAATCACCCTTCTATCTTCTTCAGGGCTAGCCTTCGAATAGTCTGCTCCAAGTCTCATTTTGCAAGCACTGCCCTTCGAAATGTGGGCAGCCTGGTCTTACTCTGGTAACAGTTACATATAGGTCAGTACAGAGAGGAGAGTAGCATAATATTACAGCCTATGTCAGGAAAGTAAATACTACTTGGGGTTTAGATCGTGGCTGAAAGTCAGAATATGAGACAGCAATCTTCGGGTACAAATTAGTCCAGGGATGTGAGAGGAAGGCAAAGTCCCCAGACATGTTGGGGAGCTAGCTACAGAGCAGAACAAGTAGATCCAATTACCTGATGCTTTTTGGCATAGAAGGTCAGGATTGATGTTAAAAACAAGTTGGTGTTCAGAAGACTGGAAGACCAGCAAGCACTATGTACAGCTGAGGATGTAGGAAAGAAGAAGCTAATGATGTAATAGGAGCTTGTACTGTACATATCAAGGCAAGGAAAAGATGACACATAAGAAGTGGGTGGTGTATGGGCAGTTCATAAAGGGGAAATGTAAATATATTACAAGGTGTGCATTCCTTACACCTAGGCTTAAAGCAACACAGAAGAGTGGGCCATTACAGCATCTTGAGCTTCAACCCGAGAGATGAACTACCTGACCTTCTACTGACAATGAAATATGCCATAGGGGAAGAGACTATAAAGAGGAGACTAAAGTAATATATTTCTGGACCTCATTCCACCTTTCTCTGTTTTCCCATTGGCTAACTCAACTACAAAAGTCCCAAGTAGAATGCAGACAGGTGGGGAAGAAGATATGGTGGGGTAGATATTGAAAACAAAGGCTATCATGTGGCACTGATGAAAAATCATGGATGCCTCCCCCTGGGATACTAATTTCAATAGAGAAACAGTAACTTGACCACATAGAAATGAGTGGACATCTGGAGCAAGTGATCAAGGTGACAATACCAGTGACAGTGTGAAGGGACATCATATGCCTCTGATACATTTAAAAGAACGCACCACATGCTAATCATTCCTGAAAGAAAGGCTGCTTATACTTAGGTAAATCCATTCAAAGAATCACCACATAAACTCAAATATACAACTACAGAATAGTTGACCTGGTCACTTAAAAAAAAAAAAAAAGGCAAGGTCACCAAAGACAAAAACAGGGAAAAGCTGAAGAGATGTAACAGCTGAATGTAGAATTTGACCCAGAATCTTCTTCTGATTCAAAGACTTTATAGGGTAAACTGAGGGCATCCCCATAAAGTCTGTATATTAGGGAACATCATATCCCAATGTTCATTTCAAGGCAGGCAAGATAACATTATAAAAGAGGCAGATGCATACATGACAGTTAAATGCTGGTGCAGCAGCAGAGCTGAGTTACAGTATGATGTCAGGCATCTGTTCTACTAGTAAAAATCAAGACCCAGTTGGAACTAGCTGTGACCATCATGACCAAGAGTGATGACTGCTGTATTTTGCTTCACAATAATGCCTTCTCCAGGTCATCAATTAGCCTTGCAGAATGTTCTGCTCCCATGTGTATCTGATGTCATGATGTATCCAAAAACCTTATATGAAGACAAAAATGAAGAGTGGACCCTATTCTGGAGGAAACTCCTATCCTATTCCAGAGACTCTCCACTGTCTCCTAGAGCTTAGCTCATGAGCTCTTCTTCTCCATTACATTCACTGATTATAATATGTGCCATCCTAGTCTCACAAAATTCACTTGGAAATACTGGCACTCTTCACTTGAGTGTTAATGTTTTGCATGGTAGTGGAAGATCTCTCCTAGTTCCTTATTTTGCCTCATCTCTGGATTCTTTCTCTGATGGTAGCAAGAATGTGAAAACACTATGTAGTCTTGGACACCTCCTTAGCCCTCACCAATTTCACAATGGCTTTGATTGTTAAGTGGTGGTGACAGAATAAGAAGTCCTTATTTAAAAACGATACGCACAAAAATGGTATTAGAAGATAAAGTGCCATCATAAGAAGGGTCCTTACTGACCACAGCACTTGTGAGTTGGACACCAGGTAGTACAGAAGTAATCATTCTGAAGAGACTTAGTGAGAACCACTAATGTGCTTGGGTACTATTTTCAATGTACTCCTTGTGAAGGATCCAAAAGCCTGTATGAGCTCTCTAACTTGTTTATTGTATTTTATTGCATTGACTTCAGTGTGGCTCTTAAACAATATGCTAAATTTTACCTCATCAGTAATAATGAAAATGCAGTTCTTCCTTTTAGGGATTGGGCAGTTTTGGATCCACCCAACATGAGAAGAAAGAATACTTCTGGCAAGTTGAGCTTTCTTTGCCAGTCTTCCCTGAAGTACAGTCAGAGATCTTTCAAAGCATCCAGAAGACATTTAGAATACAAAAGTAATTCAGGCCTGTAAGACTTAAGAGTATCTGGGACAGAGAAGGATAAGAGAGCATCAAAACTCTTCTGTCCTTGTGTGAAATTCTCTTTTATCCAGCACAAAGAATAAAAATGAAGTCGTATTAATCAGGCCTCTGGTCACGAATAACTCTTGATATGAGAAATTAGTATCTTCCTTGGACCTCCCAAATGGTTTATTCTAGGGTAGAGCTGAGTAGCTTAATGTGCACATATTCCATGAGCATGGATTGTGCACTACACATTAGCCTCCGCCTTATAATCAGTGTCAGAGTGATGGGTAGGTATAATATATACTTTACAGAAAATGGTAGCCTAAGGGCCTTGAGACTTCATTTCAACCATACTTCTTATAATAATGTATCATGGGACTAATTGAAATGAGGTTATAAATGCTCAGTGAACCTAAGATACTTATCTGCTTTTATTATGCACAGTCTAGAAAATCTTGGTTATAACTGAAATGGCTAACTAGTATCCAGGAAACTTAGCACATAGGCTAAGAAGGAAAGGACATTACAATGAAATAAAAAAACAATTAGTCAGTAGTTGATGCCTTCTGAATCTCTTCATCCATAAATTCTATGTTTACTATCTGAAATCTTTTCCTTTGAAATAATTGTGCTTACTAAGTTCCCTACAAAAGGCAGTCACTGAGGAAAAAAAGCATGGTCAACAAGAATACTTATGTCCGTGGAAATGAAAGATTTTTTAAAAAAAATAAAAAGGAAGTACAAATTTACAGAAGAAAACAAAATCTGCCTACTGTAACTGCTTTAGCTAAGGCCAATCCTGGGACCAAGGTCATAAGGGGGAAAGAAGTGTTTTCTTTAACTTTGTCCAGGCAAGACATTTTCCTTCTTCCGAAGTCACAGCATCCTCAAACTTGGGCAAACCTACTGACTTACATTTCCATTGCTATAACAAAATACTGACATACGTCAACTCAAGGGATGAATGGTCTTGGGTCATGGGTTCAGAGGTTTGGGATTGACAATAAAGCAGTGTGTCATAGAGAAGCATGTGGCAGGGGAAAAGGTCACCCTCATGACAGCCAGGGAGCAACAAAAGAAGCAATAGAGGGCCAAGCACCCCACATTTCACTTAAGGGTACATCCTTAATTGCCAACCTTCTTTCCATAATATCCACCTCCTCCTAAAAGCTTTTTTTACCTTTCTATAGCACCATGAAAACCATACATTTAGCACATGGGCTTCAACAGGCTATGAAAGACCTAAGCCGTAATACACATTGTATTTAAAAATAAATTGAGGAATGAGACTCCAGTTGTTCAACAAGAGTACTAGACATTTCAGATCATGTGCCTTACTGACATCATGCTTCAACTGTAGGAAGTAACATATTGTGTTACTCAACATTTGCCTATGTTTTTACTTAGAGGCTACAGCTACCATTTTCTCTGCCCAAAACAAGAATGGTTCTGACTACACGTCAGAACAGCACTGAAGGCTGCAGCAGTGGAAACGTACCTCCAAGCACGAGGCTAGTGTCTTCAATTAATTTTCAAAGAATTATTATTTTTTCAAACCCATGGAGCTATGGTCAGAATTTCAGGGCAGAGTGTTGTACTTTAAACTTGTTTTTAAACCAAGCATGCTTCTTTAGTTTCTTTCATCACACAAAATGTACTGTACAAAATGTACAGTAGAAGACAGTTCACTGAGGCCTTGTCTGATCACAGCTCACAGTTCAGCAGGGGGGCATCTTCCAAGCCAAGATCATCAAGTAAACTATGCAATTCATGAACACCATTCATATATAATCACTGTAAGTACTATATCTCTTTTTCTGTTAGCTTCTATTTTAATTTTCTTCCATAGCATTCAAGAATAAAAGAGCAAATAAAACATATTCATGAAAACTTTCTTCAAGTATTTTGTTACTAGAGCTACATAACTTTCCCATATTGACTAGTTTTCCTCAAGATGGATTAAGTCCTTAAAAATATAAATTCTTTGTGGTTTCTTCAGTGTGAATCAGAAATTGTTGGACTATACAGACCACATCCTGTAAGCCAATCTAACAAATTTCCTTTTAATAATGTGTGAATGTTAGGGTACCTGCTCATCTGTAATCCCAGCACATAAAAGCCAAGGAATCCCCCAGCAAGCTGGCTACAAGCTCTGAGTTCATCAAGTGGTGCTGCCTCAATCTACAAGGAGAGTGAAAAAGGAAGACACCTCATGTCAGCCTCAGGCCTTTACATGTACCTGCACACACATATGCCCACATACACGTGAATAGAATACATACATTCCATACACACATACATGTGATTTATGTGTGTGTATGAGAGAGAAATTTTTATGAATACTATAGAAATCCAACAGCATCAAAATTCTTAAAGTGTCTGTTGTGGTTTGAATGAAAATGGCCTCCAGAGGCCATTGAATATTTGGTGTAACTGTTTAGGAATGAAGCAGAGGTGTGGCCTTGTTGGAAGGAGAATAACTGGGAATGGGTTTTGAGGTTTCAAAAGCCCATAACATTCTCAGTGTTCCTTCTCCCTCTCCCTCTTCTCTGCCATTCCATCCCTCTCCCACCCCACTTCTCTCTCTTTGCTTTAGGCTTATGGATTGGATGTAAGCTCTCTGCTACTGTTCCAACACCATGCCTGCTTGCCTGCTGCTATCCATGCTCCCTGTCATGATGGCCATGGTCTCTAACTCTCTGGATCTGTGATCCTCCATATTAAATGCTTTCTTTTATAAGTTACCTTGGCCATGCTATCTCTTCACAGAAGTAGAAAAGCCACTAAGACTAAGACAATATCTATATGTAAAATCACATAATATTGCTTTTTGTCTGTACTGACACGGATGATATTTATATAGCAAACATGTGCTCGGTAAATTGTAGCTGTTATCTTCCAAGACTGCCATTTAAAAAGTTTTCAGTTCAAACGCAGAGTGGAGCCTATTGATGTTGAGAATACATTTCTTCCCCCCGCCCGACCCCAAGACGGTTTCTCTGTGTAGCCTTGGCTGTCCTGGAACTCACTCTGTAGACCAGGCTGGCCTCAAACTCAGAAATCCGCCTGCCTCTGCCTCCCACGTGCTGGGATTAAAGGCATGTGCCACGACCGCCCGGCAAGAATACATTTCTAATATTTAGCCTGACATCATCATTTACAGTGTGTATTTCATGCACTTTCATCCATCAATTCCATGAAGTACATATAATAGCACTTCCATATTGGCTTTGTGTTGCTTCCATAACAACTTGCTACAAATTTAGAGGGATGACCAAAACAAATTTATTATCTTACCATTCTGCAGATCAGAAACCCAACAGAGATCTCACCAGGCTAAAACTATGGTGTCCTGGGGCAGTGTACTTTTCCAGAATTATAAGGGAGAACTTTGCTGCTCATGGAAGGAAACGGCAGAATTTTGTAGCTAGCAGTTTATAGGACTGAGCTTTTCATTTCCTTGTTGTCACCAAATGGGTCATTCTAGTTCCTAGGCTGTTACATACCTTGAGTCTTAGACTCTTTTTCCCTTAAAGCCAGTATCATTAAGGTGGATCCCTATTATGTTTAGATATCTCTACTTGATTTGTTTTAGCTTCTTTTGTTACTATGACTAGATATCTGACAAACCAACTTCAGGAGGGTAGGTTCCTTCCATTCACAGACTCAGAGGGTTCAGTCCATCATGGTAGGGAAAAGAGGGTGGAACAGCATAATTCCCATGGTGGTGTTCCAGGAAACAGAGAAAGAATGAATAACAGCATTTTCTTTCTTCCTTTC
>JADRCD010216694.1:0-23491 GCA_019843815.1 Montemys delectorum
AGAGACAAAGAGATAATTCCCAATTTCATAAACACTAGCTGGAACTAAAGAAACACTGTAAAAATAGCCATGTCTCCAAAATAAGCAACTTAGATAGACTGGGCCAGGTTTTTGTCAGTTTATTTGTTTGTTTTTGTTTTCTTTTTGTTTAGTTTTAATGTATAACCTACCCAAGATATCTAGTCAAGTCAAGGCATCATTAGCCAAAGAGGAATGGACCCTCTAAACACTTTAGCCTCACTTAAGACAATCAGTACATAAAAATCTCCTAAACAGAGGGTATGGTAGGCAGATGTTTCCATTGATGAATTCTGAGAAACTTTTGGGAAAGATATTTTCCTAGTTCTATTGCTGTGATGATATTTCCTCAGACTGAAGCACTCCCTCTGGAAGGAGAAGGGAGACTCATAAAACAGAGAATCCTAACAAAACTTAGAAGACGCAGGAGTCCTGTACCAGTTACAAGATCCCAAGACGCAGCCCAAGGTTGTGATCCCAGGCCTTGGTAGTTGCTTAGGAGTGGAGACTCCTTGGTGGAGCTGCCTGCATGCTGATCAGCAGCCTTGATGAGTCCTAACCCAGGCTGGAAACTCCCAGGGCCTGTGATGAACTCTCAGCAGAGCAGACACTGCCAGGATCAGAAGAGTGAGCTCAGGATACAACTGCATTTGGGCAGCCTACATGTCTGTACAGAATCCCAATAAATGCATGGGTTCACCAAATTAGACATGAATTGGAATCGTTTCTTCCTGTAGGAAGGAATAGATGTTCATGTCACACCAGAGGAAAAAAAAAGAACACATGTATATAGTCACTTTCAAGAAACAGAATTTGTGTATTGATATCCTGTGCATGGTATTATATGGGAAGAGACACTATAGGTAAGTATATCTGTATGAGTGTGTGAATTATGAGTGAGAGTGTATGTGTGACTATGTGTACTAGAGTATGTGAGTGTGAGAAAGACTTGTGAGAAGGTGTATATGTGTATGTGAACAATGGAACAGAATTGAAGACCCAGAAATGAACCCATGCACCTATAGTCACTTGATCTTTGACAAAGGAGCTAAAAACATACAGTGGAAAAAAGACAGCATTTTCAACAGATGGTGCTGGCTCAACTGGCGGTCAACATGTAGAAAAATGCAAATCTATTCATTCCTTTCTCCTTGTACAAAACTCAAGTCCAAGTGGATCAGGGACCTCCACATCAAACCAGATACATTGAAACTAATAGAAAGTAAAGTGGGGAAGAACCTCGAGCAAATAGGCACAGGGGAAATTTTTCAAAAGAGAATGCCAATAGCTTCTGCTCTAGGATCAAGAATTGACAAATGGGACCTCTTAAAGTTGCAAAGCTTCTGTAAGGCAAAAGACACTGTCAATAGGACAAAACAGCAACCAACAAATTGGGAAAAGATCTTTACCAACCCTATATCTGATAGAGGGCTAATATCCAATGTATACAAAGAACTCCAGAAGTCAGTCTCCAGAGAACCAAATAACCCTATTAAAAAATGGGGCATAGAGCTAAACAAAGAATTCTCTACTGATGAACACCAAATGGCTGAGAAACACCTAAAGAAATGTTCAACATCCTTAGTCATCAGGGAAATGCAAATCAAAACAACTCTGAGATTCCACCTCACACCAGTCAGATTAGCTAGGATAAAAGAATCAGGTGACAGCAGATGCTGGAGAGATTGTAGAGAAAGAGGAACACTACTTCACTGCTGGTGGGATTTCAAACTGGTACAACCACTCTGGAAATCAGTGTGGCTGTTCCTCCGGAAATTGGACATAGTTCTACCAGAGGACTCAACTATACCACTCCTGGGCATATACCCAGAAATGCTCCAACATGTAATAAGGACACATGCTCCACCATGTTCATAGCAGCCTTATTTATAATAGCCAGAAACTGGAAACAACCCAGATGTCCCTCAACAGCGGAATGGATACAGAATCTGTGGTACATCTACACAATGGAGTACTACTCAGCTATTAAAAACAATGAATTTATGAAATTCTTAGGGAAATGGATGGATCTGGAGAGTATCATCCTGAGTGAGGTAACCCAATCACAAAAGAACACACATGGTATGCATTCTCTCATAAGTGGTTATTAGCCCAGAAGTTTGGAATACAGGAAGAACGACCCATAAACCACAAGAAACTTAAGAAGAAGGAAGACCAAAAGGTGGACATTTCATTCCTTCTTAAAAAGGGGAACCAAATACTCACAGAAGGAGTGGCAGAGATTAACTATGGAGCAGAAACTGAAGGAAGGACAAGCATATAGCTATCTCCTGAGAGGCTCTGACAATACCTGACCAATACAGATATAGAGGCTCACAGCCATTCATTGAACTGAGTACACAGTCCCCAATGAAGGAGTTAGAGAAAGGATTTATGGAGCTGAAGGGTTTGCTGCCCCTTAGGACGAACAACAATTACTAACTAGTACCCTCAGCGCTCCCAGGGACCCAACCACCAATCAATCCACCAATGGTGGGATTGAATGTTCTGGCAGCATGCGTATAGTAGAGGATTGCAAATTCGATCATCTATAGGTGGAAAGGACCTTGGCCTTGTGAAGGTTTTGTGCCCCAGTGTAGGGGAATGCGAGGGCCAATAAGTGGGAGAGGGTGGGGTGGCAGGCATCGGGAGGGGGGAGGCAAAAAGGGTTTGTTCTTGTCGTTTTTGTTTTTTTGTTTGTTTGGTTTTTGGAGGGGAACCTAGGAAAGGAGAAATTTACATGTAAATAAAATATCTTAAAAAAAGACTTGTGAGAAGGTGTATATGTGTATGTGAACTTGTGTGCATTGGAGTGTGAAGTCTGTGAAGGTAAGTTTATGAGAGTGTAAAAGCATAAAAAGTATGAGTGTGTAAGAGTATGTGATTATGTGTATGTGAATTATTAGTATGTGTGAAAATGTATGTACCTGTGAGTATGTGTGAGTGTTAGTGTGTGTATGTATATGATTGTGTATATGTGTGTGAGTAGGTCTCCATCAGTGTGTAAGAGACTGAGTATAGGATATGTGTTAGTGTATGAGCATATGGCTATGAGAAAGTCAATTTGTGTAAGTGGGTAAGCATGTATTGTATGTGAGTGCATAAGTGGGCATAAGCCTGGGTTTGCCTGTGTCTGTGTGTGTGTGTATGTGTGTGTGTGTGTGTGTGTGTGTGTGTGCATGTGTGTGCATGTGTGTGTGTGTGTGCACACATATGTGTGTGTAGAGAGCCGTCTGAACCGCGCCCTAAAGATGGCGACTGCTGGCTGAGAGCTCTGAGATAAACAACACCTGATTTGGCTTGAAGGCTGTCCTTTGAGTGGCCTGATCTTACGTGTTTTCCCTGGCCTATGGAGAGATGACAGGTATCGTGAGTTCATGGGCTCCTACTAGGGGATATAAGCTGTGCCTGAGTAGGGATTGCGGGCTCACCTCTTCACAATGCTGCCTGTAAAGAATCCTGAGTAAACCGCTAAGAGAAGGAACCGGTTGTGTCATGTCTTAATTCCTGTTGGCCAGGGTTGGCGTGGCGCATAATGGTGGCCCTGATGGGGATAAACATGCAGAGACGCGTCCCATGAGGTTCCAGAACTCCTAGCGGACAGGGTGATTGATCGGTAAGTGCCCGGTAAGTAGGGCCAGAGCTTAGAAGGTTCTCGGAAGGAGACAAGACGAAACTCCAAGGTAAATCGGCGAGAGAGAAAAGTTCTCGGGAAAGAGACAAAACGAAAGTCCGCGGTAAAGCGGCAATCGAGTGACAAACAGCACGCTAGAAAAAAGGGGGGTAATGACCTTGGTCTTGGGTGTGCCACCAATAGCTGCTGTGGTCATAATTACAATGCTGCCTCTACTTGCTTTCACCGTTATTCTGGTGGCCTATTTTTGCCTTATAACCCTGCAAACCAATTCAAAAGGTGGAACTATGGGTACCTCGGCCTCCTGCCCTGTTAAGATGGCTCTGAAAGAACTTTTAAAGACAAAGGGACTTAAATTTAAGGATAGAGTTCTTGAGAACTTCTTCCAGGAATTAGATACCGTTGCCCCGTGGTTTGTGGTGTCCAAACACTTGACTTTGTCTAGTTGGGAGAAGCTGGGAAAAGATCTTGATTTTGCGTGGGAACAGGGTACTTTAAAAAGGGGGGTTAGAGGAGTGAGGAAGTTGGTGTGGAGTTGCGTAGAAAGCAAAGAGTGTCAGTCCACTGTGAGAGCATCGGAGGACGCACTAGAACAAGTCAAGGAGTCCTGATCAGAAAGTTCACAAAAGGAGAAGAGGAAGAAAGAGAAAAGGGACCTGGGAGGATGAGAGTGGTTCGGAGACCTCCAGTGATGAGGAGGATGACCTAGACAAAATGGAGGATGACTTAGAGAGTCTGTTGCTTAAAATGGAGGTGGCAGCTTTAACCAGAAAAAGAAAGAAAGGAAGGCTAAAGTGTAGAGAGCCACGCCTGAGCTGGTTACAAGATGGCACCAGCATCCGGTGTCTTCTCCCTGTAACAAGTAGTCTGCGCATGTGCTTAGGGCCAGAGCGCTCCAAGTCTCAGCCCATCTGCGCATGTGCTAAGGGCCAGAGCAGGCCAAGTCACAGCCTATCCCAGGGTGTCTCATGAGGTAATGAACAAACAGCCAATCAGAGGTGAACACACGCCGCTCCAGGGCATATATAAGCAGTGCCTTTTCGGGGCTTGGGGTCTTCCTCTTAAAGATGCAATAAACGCTTGTTGCAGAAGGATCCTGGTGTCCGCATGCGTTCTTGCTGGCGAGACGACTTGCACGGATCACACTGAAGGAGCGAGACTTGAGAAAAAAGCCAGCGCCTCCGCCCTGGGAGGGGCTAAGTGGGCCCGCCCCTGTGCGGCCGAGCACACCCCCTCCTGTGCCTCCGCCTTATGCTGGAATTCAGTGCTCTTTTTGCCGGCAGACATGGCGAGAGGCCTCTGCAGCCTTTCCAGTTTTTGAGGATGCTAATCAGCAGTTATCATGAACCCTTGGATTTTAAGGTTATAAAGTCCTTGGCTGAGTCCATCCATACTTACGGGATCACAGCCTCTTTCACTTTAATTTGCTAATGAACAGGCAGATGCTAATCACACAGCTGGGAATCAAGCCTGGGATAGGGATATGCTTTTGGGACAAGGTTGCTTTGCTAATCAACAGACTGGTTACCCATTGCAAGTCTTTGAGCAGGTGAATCAGATTGCTATAAAGGCATGGAAGTCCTTGCCCAATAAGGGAGAAGTGAGTGGTTTAACTTGACTAAGATCTTACAAGGACCCATGGAGCAGTTTTCTGACTTTGTGGCTAGACTAGTAGAAGCTGCAAGGATAATATTTGGTGATCCAGATGTAGTCATGCCGCTGATCAAACAGCTGGTTTATGAGCAGTGCACAAAGGAGTACCGTGCTGCTATCACTCCTTATAACAGTAAAGGATTGGAAGCATGGATGAAAGTGTGTAGAGAGCTAGGAGGACCTTTAACCAATGCAGGACTAGCAGCTGCCATGATGCAGCTGAGTCAGAACAAATAAATACCCTTTGGCAGCTAGCACAAGTAGGCTGCGAGTGGAAATATCCTGGATTATGTGTGACTTCCATTAAATATCAAAATATTACTCAGGCTGCTAATCTCTCTCGATAGTTGTCTCAATATCTTACAGGAAATCGGCTGAGTTTGGCTATCATGACTGTCAACTCTACGAGAGTGGATGCAGGGTTGGCTGATGGATTATCATCTTGAATCAACTCTGCAATGCATCATTTGAAAGAGTGGGTGGGAATAGGGGCATTAGCTTTGACCTTAGTGAGATTTCTGTTCTCTGCCTCTATTGTCTCTGCCACATGGCTCGAGCCCGAAAAAGAGATCTTGCCATGATAACACAAGCATTTACAGCCATTGAGGCAGGGCAGTCCCCCCAAGCATGGCTTGCTGTCATGCAGAAATAATTGTCCATTGACCTCTGGGTTATGACATCGTCGAGTTTGGGATGCGAGGCTTAGCACTGCACTTGAGTTGTGCTGCCTGCAGTTAGCAACCTCAAGAAGAGCATATCTGATTGCATACAGGTTGATGCCCCAGAACCTGTCTCTGTGGAAAAAGCATCGGACAGGTCTGGCCCTCCCTGGGAGGCATGAAGCCTGGGGTGGGGTAGTACAATGTCCCTGTTTCTATCATCAGAGATCAGACCTCTGTTCTTGTCCGTTTCGCTGTAAAACAAAAAGGGGGAACTGTAGAGAGCCGTCCAAACCTCGCCCTAAAGATAGTGACAGCTGGCTGAGAGCTCTGAGATAAACAACACCTGATTTGGCTTGAAGGTTGTGCTTCTGAGTGGCCTGATCTTACGTGTTTTCCCTGGCCTATGGAGAGATGACACATGGCATGAGTTCATGGGCTCCTACTAGGGGATATAAGCTGTGCCTGAGTAGAGATCGCGGGCTCACCTCCACATAATGCTGACTGTAAAGTATCCTGAGTAAACCGCTAAGAGAAGGAACTGGTTGTGTTGTGTCTTAATTCCTGATAGTCAGAGGTGGCTCAGCGCATGTGTGTGTCCATTACTTCCACATCTCTGCAGGAAGAAATGCAATGTCATTTTATGTATTAAGAACATTCTCTTGATTGACTTTATTAACTTTATTAATTTGTTTTTCTCATTCATGTTTTCACTTATCTGATATGTATAGTAGTCTCAAGTAACAGAGTGGAAAGGGTTTGTGTGAAATTAAGAGTTTGCAAGATGGAACAACTACTTTTCATTCTCAGTGTTCCATCCTTGTAAAGTTAATGGCCTGCATGTAGAGTGATGTGGGTCATTGTGGGGGGTGAAATAAACTGGGTGTGATATGGAATTGTACAAACTGACCAGAAGTCCATAGTGGAGATGAGTGTGTGTGTGTGTGTGTGTGTGTGTGTGTGCGTGTGCGTGTGCGTGTGTGTGTGTGTGTGTGTGTGTGTGTGAACACATTCAAGATTTGGGTTGTTTGAGGAATCTGCACCAAGGACAGTATCTCATGTGGCTCCCATACACATAGACTACTGGCTGAGTTGATAGGGGAAGTGGGACATGGCATCCACAAAGAAAAAGGTGTTGAATCTGGAGGTGCTTCACCTTGTTGTCACAGTAATTATTGACAGAGAAAGATGCTAGACAACCAGTATCATATGCATATACAACTTCCAAATACCAGAAAGATCTTAGTGTTAATTGCCTTCTAAGATCAACAGATCTGTGGGCATAAGACCTTTCCCTGAAACATAAGAGTCTGAGGCAGAATGAGTAACATGTATCTGTAGCAAGATGGGAGACTAAGACAGAAGAGTCCCAGAAGTCTATAGAAGGGTAACCTGGCTTTGAATGAGGAAAGCCAATCAAAAAAGCCTGTCATTGACAAGGCAAAGTTTGTTTGGATCAACTCCTGAGCTTATCATTTGATCTCCATATATGCACAGTGAGTGGCACATAGATGGCAACATTCACAAACGGGAATGCACACACATGGGTAAGCACAACACATTTTATATAAACACACACACACACACACACACACACACACACACACACACACGCAGTAAACAGATATATTTCCTTGAGCAATATTTAAGTTAACGCAAGGCTTTTGTTCTTAGGGGTGGAGAAAACTTGTATATGGTATATGTTTGTAGTGAATTTTAAGTCTTCAGCCACAACCATGAAGATATGTCCTAGTGAGCTTTAATATTCTGCTTGACACAGCCTAGAGCTCCTGAAGAAACTCTCCACTGAGGTATTGCTTAGACCATATAGGTCCCTAGGATTGTCGGCAGCTTTCACAAGTGTTATGGGAATGGTACAGGAGGGCCATATCTCTGCAGGTCACACCACCCCAAGGCCAGCACTTCTTGACCATAAAAGAGCTAAGCATAAGCCTTCAAGTCAGCCTGAGCCATCTTTAGAGCAGCATGACTTCTGTAAGTTCCTACTCTAGTTCTTGTCCTGACCAATGGACTGTGATCCAGAAGTAGAAACTAAACAGATCATGCCCTCCTGCCAGTTGCTTTTGGTCATGGTGTTCGTTTGTCGCAGCAACAGAAAGGAAACACGAACATAGGTTTTCATCTTTTACTGCTTTACATAGCACATTGTGTACACATATTGTATGGACCCAGTTGTCCCTTGCTGTCTACTGCTATCTCACAGCCTGGAAGACTATGCTACAGCGGGTTTTGCAAGATTGTCCATGGCTCATGTAGCTTCTTTCTGTGAACTGCATCTCCCTAACAAGGACCATCTATCGGCAACATCAAGGCTTTGCCTCGTTAGAGCTCTGTTTCTTATGTAGAAGTTAAAAATTGCAGCTGTTTACTTTCCGTGCTTGTCATATGAAAACAGAGCTGACACTTATTAACAATTCAGAAGGCAGACTGGAGTTAAGCACTCACCCCCATCCCCAGTGCTGTAATGCTTGGCACTTTAACATACACTTAATCCAACTTTTGCTGAAAAGAGAATTCATTTGAAAAAAATGAGAGATCAAGATCGGATAACTGAACTTACAAAGAAACACGTGTCAGCTGAGAGGTTTTCTTCTGGCTCCTCACATAGACTCCTATAATCATTTTGAACATGATATAGTAAGTTTAATAAATCATATACAGTTGGATCTCACTGTAAGGTGATCTAATGATGTTTCCAACTTTGTCACTGTTGCTTTGAGAGAAAAACGTTTGACTGTATCTGCTCCAGTAAGATGTTGCCTTTTATAAAATGGTAAAGGGCTCAATATGCGTGAAGATTATGATACCAATGTTCCAGGTGGTTGAGAGGCCATCATTACCCAACACAGACATTCCAGATGGTGAAGGGGCTATATATAGGAACCTCAGAGTGAGATGAGACTTCACTAGCAATTGTCTCCAAGGCACAAGTAACATTTGTGTATGAGAACAACTTACAAGTTTCAGCCCTCTTGCATTTGATCCTTATGGTCTGGAAAGAGCTACAGAGCAGATTTCATCAACTCCTGTTACAGATGCAGAAATAGAGACTTAGTAACATTATCCAAGGGCCTAATGTCACAGTGACAGGCAGCAGAGTGAGGGTTAGACACCAGCCTTCCATTTATAAACTAAGAATTACATAGCTACTATTTCTCATGTGCCCAGAATTTCATAAGTTAGTTTAAAATGATATAGGAAAAAAATGAACACCCTTATTACATATATAGGAATATCCATATGTATTTGGAGAATGCTAACAACTACAAACTCTACCAGAAATCAGGCAGGTATTTATGTAAACAAGGCACAATAGAAAGTACTTTATGTTATCACATTATATAAATAATGACATAACTGGGCCATAACTTCATACTTATTATAAGTATGGAAATTTGCCCTGTGAACCAAGGATAGTTTTGCAAAAGAAAAGATGGAGCTAGCAAACACTGGATAGGACAGCACGATGTCTTATCAGGATTTGAAATCATCTTTGGGAATGTTAGCCATAAATGCTTGTGTTTCCTTTCTAATTTCTCATTTTTGATTGTTGCCTGCAGCTGGTGATTCATTAGTATTGCCTAAGTGGTGCAGTTGGCTTCTAAGCATCTCAATAAGTTGTTCCTCTTTGTGATGTAAGTTGCCAATCAGGCATCCTATGGGTGGTGGATCACTGAAAGTTAAGTGAGGTGGTGACCTTACAGATGTCAGTCCACCAAGAGCAGTAAAAGGGGATAGGTTAGTATTGGCAGCAGGCTTTTAGCATGTTTTTAACCCAAAGGCATCACCCCCATTTATCCAATCCACTATCAATCCTCCTCACCTCAGATGCCAATGCCTGAATGCTGTATCCTGTGAAGTAAGATGGTTTTCAGGCAAGTCTCCTTTCCCACTGATTTCTCAATAAAGCCTCCCATTCAAATTAGATGTAGGTACCTGTCACCAGCCTCTAACTGTAGCTTTGGAGGCTTATGCGAAATTAGATAGTAGAACAAATGGAAGCCCCACCCCGTGGCCCCAGATCAATATTGGCAGGGATACCTTTAGGCTTTGAGAAAACAATGTGGCCATCTCTGTTGCTAGTCTCTCTTTTGTGTTGTAAACTTAGAATTTACTATGCAGTCAGGTGCTATAAATAAAAACTGATATCATAAAATGTCCTTTTCATAAAACATGGGGTTATGCACATATCAAGGTAGAAGGAGAGACATCTTTGGACATTGGCCTTCATGCTATCAAATCTTAACAACTTGTTTTGCTCGCCCCTATGTTTCCTCTTGTTGGTAATTAGCTAATTCTTGCAGAATGCATGCTGTGATTCAGACAGGATTTAGTGGCTGTCCATAGTTAGTGTGGTAGTCAAATGATTCAGCTTCTAGTTCTCTACTAAAAATTAGCCATGTGTTCCTCTTTAAAGCAATGTGCTTTTATTTTATGGATTTTCTGCATGACAAAACAAAAGGCAACTCAATGCTGTGAAGCTTGCCTTAAAAACATTACCAGACAGCAAGATGTGTCTCACGAAAGGGAGCAGGCACTTTCTTCTTAGTCGTCATTTGGCTTCAGCTTTCCTTGGTATTAGAAGGCAGGGAGCAGCTATGCTGGGGTTGAAGGGGTAGCAACTGGGGTGCTTCTATACCATACAGGCCTTAAGCATTAGAAGCCTTACCTCTAAGTCCAAGGTCTCATTTGTGGGCCTAAGAAAGACAGGGCTTCTTCTAAGACATCGACAAAGCTGTTGCTACATCTTCCAGGTGCATCTAGCTACTGGGATTCCTCAGTCTGTGGAGGTGGGCAGTGTTACTATTCCCAAGATTGAGCTGAAATCCTTGGCCCTTGAAGCCTGGAAAGTCTCTGGAACTATTCAAGTGACCAGAGCCTATAGCTTTTCTGGATCCTGATAGTTTGACTTTATGGTTGTGCCCACTTCTTAACATTCCTACGTCCTCAAGGAATGTTACATCAGTGAGGTCACCGTCAAAGTACACACAATGTGCCTTTAAAGAGCTGAGGGAAGAAAGCCTAGCTGTGCTTTATGTAACTGTTTAGCTCCGTGCTGTTAGGAACGCGAGCCTGGGTCTCAAGTGAAGCTTCTGTGACTGAGATTTATGCATGAGATGTTTCCCATGTCACAATCTTCCAACTCCTCACCCCATCACATATGCATACATGTTGAAAGCACTGAGTCCAGGCTGTGGGTCAATAAGCAAGTCTTGGGCTGAGCACTTTTCATTTACTTTTCTCTACAGGATTTTTTGGAGTATACTGGCATTCAAGTACAAGGTGGCCAAGTGTAGACACTAGTTTAGTTAAATATGACTCAGATTTCTATTTTTTGTTTCTCATGAATATGGATCCAGATGGGAAACACATGGATGCAAAATCATGAGCACTTATAAAACTGAGTGTTTCTGTCGAATGGGAGACTAAGAAAGGCTTAGGGTTGTTCCATGTAGAAGTTGCTCAAGCAGAAATCGTACCATGAGAGGGAGGTCGAATAGAATGTCTAGCAAATGTGTGGGTGCAAAGCTCCGATTGCTAATTACAGGTTGTTAACACTATACCATAGGATGGTGGAAGAACAGGAACAGTGCAAGATAAATAAAAAACAATAAGAATTCCCTAAGCACCAAGTAAATCCTCCCCTTTTGTGGTGGTTTATGTTGGCTGCTGACTTGGCAGAACCTAGAATTTCCTAAGAAATAAGTGTCTGGGTATCTGAAAGGTTAATTGAGGTGGGAAGTCTCACTCACTGTGGGTGGCACTAGTCCTTAGGCAGAAGGTCTTTGTCTGCATCAGAGTGGAGAAAGTGAGCTGGGCTCTAGGACGCAACAAACACACGTACTTCTCTCTTCTGACTGAGGACCAATGTAATATCACCAAGAGCTGCAGGCTCTTCATGCTTTGACTTCTCCATGATGAACTTTTACCTGGAACTTTGACCCTTTCCACCTTTAATTGCTTTGATCGGTGTATTTTATCATGGTGATAGGAAAAGAAAAAGGTAAATAAACTCTTTTCATTCCTAGAAATGAAAGTAAGAAGAGGTAACCCTTTATATTCTGTAATATCTACCAGATTTTGGGTTTTTCCTAAGAAGTGAAGAAAATGACTGCTGCTAACAATACAGAATTTGCTAAAGGAAATTCACTTCATTGAGGATTTCATAGAATGCGAGTTCATTTATAACTCCATGCTAGTAAAGTAGTTTCAGTGAAAAGAGTTTTGTTTTCTTGTGTTTGAATACAATGAACTGATTTAGAGCAGGAAACTAAAATAGAAAAAAGAAGCTGCCTAGATTGGAGGACAGAAGAACTGACAAGAGTCCAAATTCTTAGGAGAAAGCTGAGACTATGCCATGAACTTATAGTGAAACCCATATAGGCTTAAGAGACATGATGTATTAATAACAACGGCTTTGCAATTCAGGTCTACATACAAAACAGAGGCTTCTTAATGTTATTAGCAACTGTTTATGACTCCAGTTAAATGATAGTTTTAGAATTGGGCCCTGTGGTGAAACTCACTCTAATTGTTCTATTTTGAAGCTGAAAATCAAGTTTCACTGCTATTCTTAAATACTTGATTTTAAAGAGGCTTAGAAAATAATTTTTGCACAGAGATATACTCAGTTTTCAAATGTGAGATCAACTAGTCAGTTATTACACTACCTATTAACCTAAAAATATGTTTCAGATGAGAATAAGAATAATAGAAATTAATGTTTAATCATCTCCATGAAGTTGAATTTTAAAGCAAAACTAACTAGAAATGTTTCTTCTAATGTAATCATGGCACACAGTTAAATAAAACCAACATATAGAAACTGAATGCAGAATGACCATGGTGTTGGATTTAGAATGCCAAGAACATTGAAAATTAATATAAATGTAACTGTAGAGTAGAAGAGATTGCTCTCTCTTAAGGCATGACTCCATGACTTAAGAAGAGAGTAGAGAAGTAGAAACTTCTCTACTAAGTGGGGAATGGGGGTGGGAGGGGATGTAGAATCACTTGTAAACATCCAGAACTAAAATATATAGTTTCTAAAAGGAATATCATGTATAAGTAAATAAAGAATATAAAAGAAAAAAAAGAGAATCAGTAAATTTAAATATATGTAGAAATTATTCAGAATTAAGGTATGAGGAAATTAATTCAAGGAAAGTAATGAGAACCATAGAGGACTGAGGAGAGAATGTAGAAAAATTCCTCAGTAGTTATCCGAGTTCCACAAGGACATAATGAGGTAGATGATTAGAAAAGATTTGAGGATATAATAACCAGATTCTAGCCCCCCCCCCAATAATGATGAACAGCCACTCTTCAGTGGCAGATCCCAGGAAATTCATACTGAAGCTAAGAACTTTGGAGGAACCTGAGAATTTGGTTCAAGAAAAAGGCAAATAGCACATATAGAGGGAGCATGATCCAGATGACAGACAATTTCTCATCTGAAATCATGGGTGCCTAGAGGAATAGGAGACTGCGTTTAGAGTCTAAAAAGAGTCAGCTACCCACAATTTAATTTCCAGTTTAAATATCCTTCAGAAATAACAAAATAGAGATATTTATTTTTGTAAACGAGAAAATTGATTTGCAAACACATTTATTCTCCCACAAATGCTAAGGAATGTTATTTGGGCTGAAAAGAAATAGTATCAGATGGAAACACAATTCTGGAATTAGAATGTAGTTATGAGAAATGGTAAAAATATAAAGGTAGGGTCAGAGTGGGTGAGGAAGGTTGATGTCAAAGGGTGTTTTTGTGTGCTTTCTCTAAAATACATTGAGTGCTTAAAATAGAACAACATTGTTAGTTCTGCTCTGTTAAAAGCTGAACACTAGCCCAAAGGCAACAATGCCGCCATGGTCCGTGAACAGCATGGATAACCATAATGAACACCTTGGGTGGCTTCAGACATAGAACTCCATTGCCTACAGTACCTGAAGCCAGGTGCTCAATGTAGTCTGAACTCTAATGTCAGCTTTCTTTCTGACTTGCAAGCCAACACTTCCTCAGACAGAGAAAGGACAGGAGGAGAGGTGCCCTGGTAGCTTCGGGTTCTTGACTTGGTCTCCTTCAGTGGTAATGATTGGACAAGTTTAGGAAGTGAGACCTTCCTGGAGGAAGTGTGTCACCAGGGAGTGGCCTGGGGAGCTGAAGGCCTTGGCCTATAAGCACTCTCTCTGGTTCTTGCTCATGGCTCAAGATATGAGCTTTTGGCTTCCTGTTCCTGTTGCCACCTGCTACCATGCTACCTCTGTCATTAGAGACTATCCTTCTGGAACTACAAGCCAAAATAAAATCTTTTTTTTTTATAAGTTATCGCAGTCATAGTACTTAAAAGTAGCTAATATAGATAGAAATGGATGAAGGAAATGAAGGAGAGGAAATGTAGAAAAAGGAGGAGAAGAGAGGGAAAGAAGGGAAAGAGAAATAAAAGAGAGAAGTGGAGAAAGAAGGAAAGGAACTGAATAGAAAGAAGTTTCTGCCTCACCCTAGAGAGTCCTAGAGATACTGTTGTCCCTGATCCAGGTGCTTAACGCTTGACAGGCCCAGCCCACAAACTCAACCTGGGCAGTTCTTCAGCACATGAATACTGATGGTCACAATCCAGTCTTAGAAGGTGGTGCTGGTATAATCAAGAACTTACCATGTTGAGAAGATGTGGTTAATGGAGATGTGGTTCTGTGTCAGGCATGAAGGCAGTCTGCTGGGGCAAATGGCCCAGAGTTGACTCTTATTGTTAAAGAAGAAACTTCTTGTTAAATTGATAACAACAAATATAATACTTAGCACAGAATGTAGAATTATACAAAATACTTTTATACAGATACCAAAACATTGTGAAACTGGACACAGGTGTGCATCAAAGATTATATTAGACTCTTATCATTTCTTCACCCTTCAGCACTAATGGATTTATGAAAAAAGGGGTCTTTACTCTCTCTGTTACATAAAATTGCCTTCAACTCCTGTGCATCCACAGTTGAAAAGTAAAATTGAATTCTCTTACATTGTTTTTCTTTAAAGTCATTCTCTGATGAAAGTTTAACTCAAGCAGTAAAGAAGTTCAACAGTAATTTGAATCTGTGTGGCTCTGAGAAACAAACAAACAAACAAACAAAACCTCCTATTAACCCCGAATTTTCTTTAGAAAGCCAGATTGGTGGTAGATAGAAGAAAGGAGACCACCACTTGTGACAGGGCTATAACTATTTCGACTCAACAGATGAAATCAGGAATGAACTTATTTGAGGCCATCACTGTAACTTCCAGAGATACTGCACTTCCGGATAGTTTCCTAAGGACCAGAATAAACAGCCATGCCTGTGGCTTCTCTGTTTAAAGCAAGGTCCCTAGCTTGGCAGTTTATCATCTGAATCTCAAAGTCTGAATGCAGACTCAAGTTTCTTTTTCTTTAAAACATTGCCCACTCTTTATAAAGTAGTCTGAGTAGCTGGCATTCAGATATAAAACTCACTGGGAAGAGATCAGGAGCACCCGGGTCCTGTGGCAGGCATGGAGAGGATGATTGCCAGGTCTTTGAACTGCAAAAATAAATAGAGAATAGAAGTGCATTGTATTGGCGCAGCCTGGGGCTGGGCCATCTGTCTTGGAGCATGCTCTGGCGGGAGTGTTTGAGTTGGATCGCTTCCATCACATGTGGTGACTGCGTGAGTGAATGACAGAGGGAAGGAGTCGTGTTAGGTGGTATATTTAATAGCATGTTGGCTTTGTGGGTCTAGGGGAGCTGCTGCTTCTGTGTTTCTCCTCTCAGCCAGAGTTTACCTACTTTGTTAAGCGTGGAGCGACGGGTGCATGCTTCAGAACACCACGCTTCTTCCCTGCACTCTTGCTACTGTTTTTGAAACGATCCAAACACAGAGCCTAGAGGTGCCTGGGTACCACCTAATTCCGAAATGTAGAAACCTGCCTAGGGCAGCCCATAGGACAGGGCTTTCTCAGTCAGCCTCACACCAGCCTGGATACCCCTGAACTCATGGCTTGCTTTCACTCCCGGCCTGTGGTAAATGTACGTTTGTTGTCTTTGGCTAAATTACCTTCTTGTCTGTCTTTTCAAGGGCAGTGTAAGGGAAAGTGAAATGGTGTTAGGCTTCTTTACATTTCAGTGCACCCAAGTTTTCTCCAGTAAGAATGGAGAACTTTTCTTCATGCATAGGGAGCCTATAATAGAAACTTGATTAAAACAGAATACGTGTGGCTTGGGAAAGTGAGGTTACTCTGCTCTCGTATGCTAGGGGAAGTCTGTTTTCACAGCTGAATTATCTTGCTCTCTGATGGGGGGGGAGCATTAACAAAAGCAAATGTGAAATCTTTAAGAGATGTTAAAAAAAGAAAGAACGCCTAGCTTTTCAGTTAAGTTCTGTGTTGCTGGCAAACCGTTCCTCAAGAGCAGGCAGCACATCCTTTGCAGCCTGCATGAAAGGGCATGAAATAAATATGTCAAGGCTTTCCATAGAAATGCGTTTACATAGAGTTGCTAATAGAAGGAAGCTGAAAGATTAGTCCAGACAGATGGTGAGATAAATGTGCAAGCAAAATTATAGAAAATCAAACTTTAAATGGCCACTCATCACAGAAAAGTTCACCGTGTATATATGTGTGTGGCATCTATCTATCTATCTATCTATCTATCTATCTATCTATCTATCTATCTATCTATCATCTACATATCATCTATCTACCTATCCATTGAGTAATGCCTGCATGCACTAAAGTTGGTCTTAGTGGAATCTTTAGCTTGTGTAGTTTTTAAAAATATAGTAACTCAGGTTGGAGAGATTGCTTAGCACTTAAGAGCATTGGCTGCTCTTGAGATCCTAGGTTCAGTTCTCAGAACCCACAACCTAGCTCACAAAAGTCTGTAACTCTAGTCACAAAGAATCCATACTCTCTTTTGTTCTCTGAGGGCACCAGGCACACACATGGTGCACAGATATACATACAGGGAAACACTCATACTCATAAAAAGTATATAAAAGAAAGTAAGTATATGATAGCTCAAAGATATGGGATGGTAACATTTCAGAGAAACCTGCGGTGAAGAGGCTGTGCTTAGCTTTCTGCAGTAGCACTCAGGAGCCTGATGGCTGTGACTCATGAAGATATCAGGGACCTGACAGAACAGGAAGAAAAGCACATATATCTATAGTCCTTACTACCTAACTTGGACTTAAAAAAAAAATCCCATTCTCTTTGAAATCATGTGAAACAAACCATATAGTCTGTTGGCTATATAGTCCTGATGGCTAATTTTGGTTACTTTTAGTTATGGCTTTTGTCTGATGATGTATGAAATTCTATTAATTTAAAGACTTTGGTCTTGCTCCTCATCTCCACACCTCCGATCTAGACCTAGTGCTTCATTCTCCCTAATCTTTTGCACATAGAGAATCTTTATTTTCTCTCAGGCAGTAGTTTGGAGGAAATAATGAATATGAGCATCCTATATCTTTTTTTTGCCCCTGTACCTCTAAACAAAGCTCCAAAACATAACCATGATCTAAAGTTTTGCTTCCCCAGGGCTTGACAGGAAGACAATAAGCCAACTGCCTCAGAAATTCCCCTTGCCCAACCTACTTTTATGTTTTTAACTTCAACTTCTAGATTTGAAGTCTCCAGATATTCACTAAAATTATAGAAGAACATAAATTGCTGGATGCCCATCACCTATATGAAGTGTCCTTCAATTTGTCAGGAAGCACTGAAGGAATGAGTTCTTCACAAACTACAGGTACCTTTTTCTATCAAAACCAAAAACCTCTCTAGTTTCCCCTATGATCCAACTTGGGCATCTAGTTAATGAGCTTCCTTTTAAAGCTATGACAGGATTTTTCTAGTTCAAATATATATTCTGCAGCAACATAATTTAGGAAAGATAAAAGAGAAATTGCTTGGGATTCTTGAACAGAAACATGAAGGCTTAGGTAGAATAGGGTGCTGTGTGGAAAGGTTTCTACAACTTCAAAGGAGGTAAAAGAGATTACCAGGTGGTCTCTGAGTGCAGACATGTGCTCTCTCTTTGGGGCTTTCTAATTTATTGAAGAATTTCACAGCTTTCTGTGGGCAGAGGTCAACACAAGCATTCTTTTTTTGAGGGGTTTGAAAATAGTTTCTATACTGTGAAAAAGATGGCTTCAAAGGTTGTGCTTTATTGCCCTGTCAGACCGTATTGCCACAGACTTCCTTCCCTTTTTTCATTTTTCAACACTTATTTACTTATGCACGGTGGCACTGAGGATTGAACCCAGGGCTGCTTGTGTGAACGGCAATCATTCTGTCTTTGAGGATCTGCCTTCAATTCCTGGCATATATTAGAATGTCATTGTCTTTGATCTACATGTCCAGCCATCCTTCTCTGTCCCTCCCTACCCTCCATTCTTTCCCCTTCTTTCCTTTCCTTTCCTTTCCTTTCCTTTCCTTTTCTTTCCCTTTCTTTCTTTCTTTCTTTCTTTCTTTCTTTCTTTCTTTCTTCCTTCCTTCCTTCCTTCCTCTCTCTCTCTCTCTCCCTCCCTCCCTCCCTCCCTTCTTGCCTCGCTCCCTCCCTCCCTTCCTTCCTTCCTTCCTTCCTTCCTTCCTTCCTTCCTTCCTTCCTTCCTTCCTGCCTCCCTCCCTTCCTTCCTTCCTTTTTTCCTTCCTTTCTTTTAATCTTTATGCATGCAATTGTTTTTCAGAGATAGTATCACCATATACTCAAGTCCAGTTCACTGTCAAGCTTCTCTTCCTTGCTTCTAATTTATGAGTTCAGAGACTCCCCTATTGTGATCCCATGCCTGGATTACCTTTTTATTGTATTGGCTATAAAAGTGTTACCTCTAATATGTTATTTGAGCCAGTTTCATTTTATAAGATTTGTTCATATTTTTTTTAATTTTATGTATTTATGTGCCTACCCACATGTGCATTTGTGCACATGTGTGTAAGTGGCCACAGAATTCAAAAGAACTCCTGGAACTGGAGTTCTAGGTGCTTATGAGCCGCCAAGTGGGTCCTGTGCACTACACCCAGGTCATCTGCAGAAGCTACAAATACCTTTAAGAGCTGAGCTCTCTCTCCATCCCTCTTGGAACTAGTTTTAACAGTCACTAGTTTTACTAAGTCACTAGTAACACTAATGTGATAAATGAAAATCTTTGACACTCATTTATGTGTTCTGAGAATTGTTATTTTTACCTCTTTACATAGTCTACTTATTCCTGAGACAGAATGTAAAATAGTCTGGATGTTAGAATCATTAAGTGTTCACGGGAGCTAAAGGTTCTTTACTATGGTAATAATGATCCCTCTCACATTTTATAATAACAGTTGACTTCATTCTATAACATATGCACAGTCCTAAATGGAAGACTACTTTTAGCTAGCAAAAATAAACTGAATCTGACTAACAGGTATGCATTGACTATTGGCTTGGGGAGAGCTCCCCCTATAATGACTGCACACTGCTGAGATCATGCTGCGACTCAATTATGCCAAAAATTAAAATGTTTCCAGTTTCATTGTATTCAAGATGAATTATCTTAATCAATCATACCTGGTTAATTTAATCATGATAAGTATGTTTTGTTTTGTTTTGTTTTGTTTTTCCAAAATGATCAGTACAACACACACTTACATTAGGCTACCTTAATGAGTGGACACTCTGTCTCCTTTCTTCCCCTCAGTTTCCTAAACCCTGAGATGATTCAACAAGAGGAAACCTAAGGTCTGTTTTTATATGCTGATGCCCATGGTGACTGGATCTGCTGGAGACAGGACTGTGTGACAACAACTCCACTCTGCGGATAAGGCTTAGGAATTGCCTTTGCTCATTAAACTGCTCAAAGCAGGGGCTTCCTGAGCGTGACTGAAAGAGATCCTTCCATCAAAACTCAGTTTTGTGTAGCAGTTTTCATTACCAGCCTTTTCCAGGGAGAATTTATGTCCTACCAAACTGCATGCAAGTCATGAAGAGAACTCCAGGGGTGAATCCTTGTGAGTGGTGGCCATGCTGGTGTCAGTTTTCCAGTGATGCCCCCAACTTTGACTCATCTAAGATCCTATATGTAAGTGCCACTTCACACACACTTTTGTAAGTAACCACAGTTAATTCACCAATCCACGTAGTTGTACATCAATAGAGCTGTCACATTTGTTTTGTCCTTGGAACAGGATCCTCTCATTGGAATCCTTGACTAATGGTGACACAGAGATCCACGTGATTCTCAGTCTTGCCTTGGCATTTATTATCCAAGGAGCAGCAAAAGACAAGGCTTTGGACATCACTCTCCCTGTAAATGCTCTCTTTAATCATTCTGGCATCTTGCACACATTTCTCCTGTGTAATGATTTAATTGATTTTCAATCTTAGAGCACATGTGTGTTTGACAACCAGAGGACAATAAAAATGATAAACTATTTCCAAAACCCATGGTGTCATACAAAACATATTTCAAATGTGGGACTATATGGTTGTCATAATTAACAAAAAAATGTTGTCTTTATCAAGTCAATTTACTTTATGCAGAAAAACATCAGCTACTTTTTTAGACTAACACCTAGATAACATACAAAAAGGTGATAAAGAGATCAATAGAATTCCTTGTTTATAGACGATTTTGAGTTGTTTTCCTAAGTGAGTCATGATATTATACACATTGTAATTGTTACAATTTATAATTAATTGTTAATCTGCTGGTGGGATGAACCACTATCAATTGATTTATTCTGCTCTCATGAGAAAGAAATAGGAAAAACATAGGCTAAATATTTGTTGTAATGATCAGATTGCATTTTGTGGGATAATCAAGTTTACTTGATTAGATATTTTGAAAGAACTGTGAAAAGGGTCTTCATGTAAACCTCAGAACCTGTGCAAGGAAACCTGGTTAGGAGAGAGAGAGAGGCCAGTGGATGCTTGAGGGATGCATGCCCATGGCCTTCCCCACTGCGACATCCTTACCACAAGCACGCCTGCATAAGACCGCATGGCAGACTGCTTACCACACCATCATCTGAGGCTGAACACTGCCACAGCTCTGCTGCTTCTTGCAAAAATGGGTCAGGCCACTCCTCTCTGTTGAGCAGGAGCAGCTATGACAGAAAACTTCCCCACCTCCAAGTTTGGTTATATTGAAACTACAATTCTCAATTTCTTAATGAAAAGTTAAATTAGCCCAGTGTGCATGTGTACAGTACTTAATGATAATCATCTGTGAGCTAATCCCAAGGTGTGCTGGCCTGGGAGTAACTGCCTAAAATACTGCTTCAAATGCACATGTTCTGCTTTCCAAAGGATCTTATGGCACAACCAGGAGATGTGCTTTAACCCTGTCTGTGACATAGGACAACTTTTTTTTTTCATTCACTTTATATCCAGCTCACTGCACCTCTTCAGGGTCACACCTCCCACAATCCTTTCCCGCACCCCACCCCCCACCCCCACCCCCCACCACTTCTCCTCTGAAAGGCTAAAGGCCTCTGCAGAGCTAGGCACATCCTCTCCCACTGAGGCCAGCCAAGGCAGCCCAGCTAGAAGAACATATCTCACAGACAGGTAGCAGCTTTCGGGATAGACCCCTTTCCAATTATTCATGAAGATGAAGACCATGCTGCACATCTGCTACATATGTGTGGAGATTGGGAGGGGGCTAGGTGTAGGGTTGGTGGAAGTCCTTTATCATTCTGTTTTGTCCTAATGACAGTGTCCTTTGCCTTACATAAGCTTTGCAGTTTCATGAGGTCCCATTTATCAATTGTTGGTCTTAGAGTCTAAGCTATTGGTGTTCTGTACAGGAAGTTGTCTCCTGTACCAATGAGTTCAAGGCTATTCCCCACTTTCTGTTCTTTAAGATCTAGTGTATCCAGTTTCATGTTGAGGTCTCTGATCCCATTGTACTTGAGTTTTGTGCAGGGTGATAGATATGGATTTATTTGCATTTTCTCAGCCACACTTGGCAAAGCTTTCATACATGTTATTCATTCCATTGCAGAGATTGGGGGTCTGCAAAGCCAGCATTCTCCGTAGGGTGGCACAAACAGATTATCTCCATAGAAAATGCACGCTTCTTGATAACATACAAAAGTATAATCTAAATGCATGGATTTTCATCATCATATTTTGTTCTTTCCAGAGTGAATTTTTTAAGGGCCCACCAGTATGTTCATTCATACAAGTTACCTGCATTGGTCAAATAAGTTTGTTTAAACACATGACTGTACAGGCACACACTAGAACCTAGAACAAGGCAGTCAGCAGTTGAGTCTACATTCCACTGGAACAGCTCTGGGGTTGATGAGGAGACAGGAAGGCTGTTTCTGCACTCAAGGCAGTCATTTTAATTAATTTAAACTAAGTAACCTGCACCCCCACTCCTGTGCACCCCACTCCTGTGCCCTCACACACACTGGTGGGAGCAGTGTGGACACAGGAGACAAGCTGTCAGTGAACAGCAGTACATTCAGTCAGGAACATGTCACAAAGCACACTCAGTTTGGAGTGGATATATTTTGCCACTCCAATACTTGGAAATTAAGGGCTTATATTTTTAGTATAATGCTTCAGACAGTTTGCAGCCCTTCTGACCTGAGAAGGATTACAATTAAGAATATTTTAGTCATAGATCAAAATCAGGAATATTTTTGGTATAACATCTTTTAAAATATAAATTCAATTATGACTTAGGAGACAAAATATGAATTTTTTAAGGCCTGGCCTTTTTTGGGGGGCTTAAGTTATTTTGGGAAGCAACCAAACTCAGTAATGCTTCTAGGCCCAGGCCTAGGATGGAATTCCGGACCTCTTAAAACTACTAGTTCATCAGGATTTCTTCTTAATGAAAGCAAATTCTCTATTTGGTCATAGTAAAAAGCATGAGTTACAATATTGCATTCTTTCAATTTACTTTTTTATTCTTTGAGGACTGCATGCATGAATACAGTCTTAACAACAATTCCATCCACTTCTCTTGCCTCTCCAGTTCTTCTCACTCCCCAACAGCTCCCCAACTATCAAATTTATGACTTTTTTCCTGCAAAATATGATGGTTTTATACATACACACACACACACACACACACACACACACACACACTCATACATACACACACACTCACACACATAGTCACACACATGTATACACACACTCACACTAACACACATACACTCACACACACACTTACACACTAAACACACATACACACTCACACACAGTCACACACATACATACACACACACTCACACTAACATACACACATTCACACATGCACTCACATATACACACTCACACATGCACACATACACACATTTATACACACACACTCACACACACACTCACATATGCACACTCACACACATAGTCACACACATACACACACTCACACACATACACTCACACACACTCACACATTCCCACATACACACTCACACATATACTCATGCACACACACTCACATACACACACAGACTCACACACACTTATACACACACTCACACACACTTACA
>JADRCD010216694.1:26728-38272 GCA_019843815.1 Montemys delectorum
TGTGTGTGTGTGTGTGTGTGTGTGTGTGTGTGTGTGTGTGTGTGTGTCTGTATGTGTGTGTGTGTGTGTGTGTGTGTGTGTGTGTGTGTGTATGGTGTATGGAAGTATGCATGAAAGTAGTGATGGAGGAAGCCAGAAGAGCATGTCAGATCAACTGGAGCTTGAGCCTCACATGGTTGTGAGTACTCTGAATGTTTGCTGAGAGCAAGACCTGGGTCCTCTGCATAAGCAGCAAGCACTCTCCACCTTTGGGCTTTCTCTCCAGCTCCTTCCTGCATTTCTTTTCTTGGTCAATCTGTTTGCCTTTGACTTGCCAACTGCCTCGTTTTGCCAAGTTTCTTTATAAATTACTTCTCTGAGTTTTCCTCAGTTAATGAATCATTTTTCTTAGTTATATTTAAAATGTCAAATAGTTTAAAGTCCTATAAGCAGTGACTTATTTGATCTTTGAATGCTAACCAGCTCTCTCAAGATTCACCTGCCTGCTAAATCTATGGGTTGCTCTTCTCCTGCTCCATATGCTCAACCAACTGCTGTAGCTTTAACAGCTTTAGGACATACAGTTCTTATAAGCCTGCTCAGCAGCAGTTCCCAGAGAACATCCACACTCAGGTGAAGAGTTTTACCACTGTGATGCCAAGAAGACAGTCATGTGTAGCTGAGAATCTTTCAGGACTAAATGTGAGTTTAGATATAATTTCTTCTATTGGAAAGCATAGTTCCACTTTCTCCCATCTTTAAATGTAACCTTGACATTTGACATGTTATTTTCATCTTTGAGTATTATGCTGGTATCCTGGATAATATTTAGTTACTGGTGTCTAGTTCGGAAATCTTCCTGTTTTCTTTGTAGTTCTGGATCTTTATATGAAACCCCTCAATCTAGAAACATTCCTTTCATTCTGCAGTGGCTTATTCTTTTATTTATATTCTTCCCCCACTGTATTCTCTATTCTCTACCAAAACAGTAGTTTGGAGTGGACCTGAGACCCCACCCTTTGTAGTCCCCATCCCCTCTCTCTTTTACCTGGAACTTATTCTTACATGCTTCTTGTTGCTCTTCTTTGGGGGATGTTGTCTCCATGAGACATTCCAGTCAATATAGTTCAATTTTCATTTCTGGTATTCTTGTTTAGTTCCAGAAAATTATCTCTGGTTCCCAGAGGTCTTTATAAATTACTTCTCTGAGTTTTCCTCATTTAATGAATCATTTTTCTTAGTTATATTTAAAACGTCAAATGGTTAAAAGTCCTATAAGCAGTGACTTATTTCATCTTTGAATGCTAACCTGCTGTCTCAAGATTCACCTGCTTGCTAAATCTTTTTGTTTCCATATCCAGGTCTTTCTAGAGCAGTGCGCATCTTTCTTTGATCTGCCTGAGAGCACTAAGCCAGTTATTATTTCTTCCTGTGTTCTATGCTTCCTTCAAACTTCTTTTGTCATTCTTTAACTTGCTTGGTTTGACCAACTCACTTTGTATTGCCACCTTCCTGTGTATTGCTTGGATATAGTTGACTGTCTTTAGCACTTGGTCCTCTATATCTGAATTTACCCCTATTCAAGACAGTGACCAATGGTGTTTCTCATGCAGGAAACTCTGTTAAATCTTCTTGCTGGTCTTGCTTGACTGTTGCATGCAGAAGATATTTTTGTCAGCATACACATGCTCCTTAACTAATTGAGATTCCCTAAGGAGACATTTCCAGTCTCCAGATCGACAGGATAAATTCTGGATGCCTAGATTTTGACATCCATTATGAGAAGACGTTGAGGTTTCTCTCCTAGTGATTCAGGGAACTGTGTTGTGGTGAGGGTTTTGTATGTTTGTGAACCTTCCCTGTTAGTGAATGAAATTATGAACTTTCCCAGTACTGCCCCCTCTCTAGGAGCTCCTATTTCAGATAAAGGGAGAAAATTCCAATAGTGTCACCAAGTTTACTAGTGGTTTAGTAAGAAATGGGTAGTCACCGAGGAGAATTAGAGAGTTTTCATAAAAGAGACCTGGAGTCCTGTAGAGGCTGAAGATGAATGGGCTCCTTACTGTGAATGTAGGGCTCAGGAAAAAAATTAGGTTGCTGGTACTGATTTCCAAATGTCATAAGAAAAGCATCTTTTGAGACTCAAGTTAGTGTCTATTTCTAGATTTCTAGACAAACAATTTTTCAGCACACAAGAACCATTAAATTTCCACTTATTTATAAATCACTTTAAGGAAAAAGTATAAGAAATATATGTTATTTGTTACTGTTTTCTGAAAATATGTTTCTATAATATAAGTATACTTTCTATAAGAAAAAATAGCAATAATTTACTTTCATTATATGATTTAACATAAATCCAGGAAGTTCACCAAACTTTTCACTTTCTGTGTTTCTACCTAAGGGGTTTGTTCCTCTGCTCAAAATATTTGCATGTGTTTGTGTGTGTGTGTTGTGTATACATATATATGTATATATAACCATAGATAAATATGCATACATATACATATTCACATATATGTATATATTCATACATATATATATATACATTTATTTAAACTTACTGACTCACTTGACTTCTCCCACTCTGCACATATGAATTCTCAGTTAAGACTGAGAATTCCATAAATATCATCAAAAAAAAAAAAATAAAAACCCCACCAGGTTGACATTCACTCACGCTTTTCCATCTTGAATGGCCTGAACTTTAGTGCTTCTTTCTTTTTTCTTGGAGCAAAGCTTTTTAATGAATCTTTTTTACAAATACACCAGAGAATGGTGCAGCGCTGCCTGCATTGGATACAATCCTGGACCACAAGTCTGCATGCTCCTTTGCAGCAGGACCTGTAATAACAGAAACATTCCTCTCAATTTCACTGTTTACTGTGATCCCTGCATTATCTTCAAACAAAGAAACAACACATCTTTTCTTCTATATGACTTTCATTGTCAAATTAACACTGCAAGTTGCTCTTTATTTTTCTTACCTCTGGTTTGCCTTTCTTTACTGTGACCATCACCACGTTGCCCCCACATGCAGCAGGAAGTCTCTTCAGCCATCCCTTGATTCCCTGCACAGAGATGATACACAGATTCTTGGCTGCTCTATTGCCAGGACAGTTGATCACAGTTCCTACCAGAAGACCCATAGAAATTTGGAATTTTACTCCAGAGTACACATCACGTCCTCACTTTGACATTCTGAGCAGCCAGAAAGAATCCCAGGACTGATTCTTAATTTGAGCAATCACGCTGTTTTTAGCAGTCATGGCATCTTTATTACATTGTACAGCAGGAAACAAAGTTATACATGTTATGTACACACACACACACACACACACACACATTTAGTTTTGCCAAGTTCATTATTATAAACAATAAACTATATTGCAGTTATAAGCATAATTAAGACTGCTTTAAAAGTCTCTGATGTGAGCAAAGCAGGGCATGGTGGGGGTTGGGCATGGTGGGCAACTCCAGCAGACATCAGCCCTGGGAATGCTGCAGCAAATGAACTCCAGCAATTGCACACTCAAAGAGCCCTGGCCCCACCCTGGGCTGTTTATTGTCAGGGATTTGAGCTGCTGATGAATGCTGGCAAAGCCTGGAGTGTGCTGGAATGCAGCAGAGCTGAGGCTTGGGTCAGACTTTCCCTTTCTGAATGCTCTAATCCCTTCAATATTGCAGTAAATATGTTTTCAATATTTATCTGGATAAAAAAATATGCCACATGCTGCAACAATTTAATTCTGACATTTGTCACTCAGGAAAACTGGAGAAGGCAGAATGTAACTGCCTTTTGTGAAAACTTAGCTCATATTAGGCTGGTGCCAGAGGTACAGATAGGGAACTCAAAACTACTGCCCCGGACCTGAGCCTTCCTGCTCTCCTGAACTGAATTGCCCTCTTGCTGGCTGAAGAACTTCAGCTTCTGCAGCACTCATGGGAAAATATCATATATTTGAGAATAATAAATGGTTCGGGGATTAAGAATATTCAGTCTACAACTCTGACAAAGCAGGGATTGAAATAATTTATTATCATGTCTCATATATTTTTTATGAGGCTCCCTGTGTGATTCTAAAATCTTTTGTCAACTGGTTTCTTAGGTAGTACCTACAGGGAGTCACAGAACTTGGAAGAAAGATTTTGAGCTGTAATCTCAAAGTTTAAATTAAAATATTGCAAAATATCAGGTAGACATAAATTTATCTGTAAGGTAACAAGAATAATATATTAGCTGCTAACCGAGAAATGACCACTTGCAACATGGCTTGTTGCTTTAGATTTGTTCTGTTTTTATTTATGTGCAGCTGAGTGTTTTTATGAGTGCCAGCCATGTGTGCACAGTGGGTGCTGAGGCTCAAGCACTGGATTTGGGGTGATTGTGAGCCACCTGTGAGTACTGGGAACCATATTCAGGTCATGTGAGGAGGCAGTAGATGCTCTTAACTGCTCAACAACACCAAATCAGAGAATCCTTATCCCTAAGACTTGGCCTTAGGGAATCTCATATATTTAGATTAAATTAAGTAAGCCATATGGTGGGCATAAAGAGTTGAAATATTTATAGCATTTCTTGTATTTTTACTCAACATCATTTTCATATTTTTGACAGATTCAAAAAACACTTGATATTAGTATGGGGCTTGAGACAGTGTGTACAAGTACATGTAGGTGTGTGCAGGGCAATGTGCACAGTGCAGTGTGTGTGTAGGTCAAGATATGTATGTCTGTTCCAGGTGAGTCTAGGTATGAATCCTACCATAGTTAAAATCCTAATGATAGTCAATACAAATGAAATGTGCAAACTCAGAAGATTTTAGGAACTTAAGATCTGTCACATTATCCCATTAAAATCAGGGACTAGACAAGGCTGCCTACTCTCTCCCTACCTATTCAATATTGTACTCAAAATCCTAGCCAGAGCAATTAGACAACAAAAGGAGTTCAAAGGGATACGAATTGGAAAGGAAGAAGTCAAATTATCACTATTTGCTGATGATATGATAGTATACTTAAGTGACCCCAAAATTCCACCAGAGAGCTCCTAAACCTGATAAACAACTTCAGCAAAGTAGCTGGATATAAAATTAACTCAAGCAAATCAGAGGCCTTCTTCTACACAAAGGATAAACAGGCAGAGAAAGAAATTAGGGAAAAAACACCCTTCATAATAGTTACAAATAATATAAAATACTTTGGTGTATCTCTAACTAAGCAAGTAAAAGATCTGTTTGACAAGAACTTCAAGTCTCTGAAGAAGGAAATCGAAGAAGATCTCAGAAGAAAGTTCACCCATGCTCGTGGATTGGCAGGATTAATATACTCGTGGATTGGCAGGATTAATATAGTAAAAATGACCATCTTACCGAAGACAATCTACAGATTCAATGCAATCCCCATCAAAATTCCAACTCAATTCTTCACAGACTTAGAAAGAACAATTTGCAAATTCATCTGGAATAACAAAAAACCCAGGATAGCCAAAACTATTCTCAACAATAAAGGAACCTCTGGTGGAATCACATTTCCAAACCTTAAGCTGTACTACACAGCAATTATGATAAAAACTGCATGGTATTGGTACAGTGACAGGCAGGTAGATAAATGGAACAGAATTGAAGACCCAGAAATGAATCCACATACCTATGGTTACTTGATCTTTGACAAAGGAGCTAAAACCATACAGTGGAAAAAAGACAGCATTTTCAATAGATGGTGCTGGCTCAACTGGCGGTCAACATGTAGAAAAATGCAAATCAATCCATTCCTATCTCCTTGTACAAAGCTCAAGTCCAAGTGGATCAGGGACCTCCACATCAAACCAGATACATTGAAAATAATAGAAAAGAATGTGGGGAAGAACCTTGAGCAAATAGGCACAGAGGAAAATTTCCTGAAGAGGACACCAATAGCTTCTGCTCTAAGATCAAGAATTGACAAATGGGACCTCATAAAGTTGCAAAGCTTCTGTAAGGCAAAAGACACTGTCAATAAGACAAAATGGCAACCAACAAATTGGGGAAAGATCTTTATCAATCCTATATCTGATAGAGGGCTAATATCCAATGTATACAAAGAACTCAAGAAGTTAGACTCCAGAGAAATAAATAACCCTATTAAAAAATAGGGTACAGAGCTAAACAAAGAATTCTCAACTGATGAGTACTAAATGGCTGAGAAGCACCTAAAGAAATGGTCAACATCCTTAGTCATCAGGGAAATGCAAATCAAAACAACCCTGAGATTCCACCTCACACCAGTCAGACTGGCTAGGATAAAAACTCAGGTGACAGCAGATGCTGAAGAGGTTGTGGAGAAAGAGGAACACTACTTCATTGCTGGAGGGATTGCAAACTGGTACAATCACTCTGGAAATCAGTGTGGCGGTTCCTCTGGAAATTGGACAGATTACTACCAGAGGACCCAGCTATACCACTCCTGGGCATATATCCAGAAGATGCTCCAATATGTAATAAGGGCACATGCTCCACTATGCTCATAGCAGCCTTATTTATAATAGCCAGAAACTGGAAACAACCCAGATGTCCCTCAACAGAGAAATGGATACTGAAATTTTGGTACATCTACATAATGGAGTACTACTCAGCTATTAAAAACAATGAATTTATGAAATTCTTAGGGAAATGGATGGATCTGGAGAGTATCATCCTGAGTGAGGTAACCCAATCACAAAAGAATACACATGGTATGCACTCTCTGATAAGTGGTTATTAGCCCAGAAGTTTGGAATACACGGAGAACAACCCACAAACCACGAGAAATTCAAGAAGAAGGAAGACCAAAAGGGGGACATTTCATTCCTTCTTAAAAGGGGGAACAAAATACTCACAGAAGGAGTTGCAGAGACTAAACTATGGAGCAGAGACTGAAGGAAGGACAAGCCAGCCTAAATATAGCTATCTCCTCAGAGGCTCTGACAGTACCTGACTAACACAGAAGTAGAGGCTCACAGCCATTCATTGAACTGAGTACAGGGTCCCCAATGAAGGAGTTAGAGGAAGGACCAAAGGAGCTGAAGGGTTTGCAGCCCCTTAGGATGAACAACAATATGAACTAAGTAGTACCCTCAGAGCACCCAGGGACTCAACCACCAACCAAGGACTATACATGGTGGGACTTATTGTTTTGGCAGCATGTGTATAGTAGAGGATTGCAAATTCGATCATCAATAGGAGGAAAGGACCTCGGCCTTATGAAGGTTCTGTGCCTCAGTGTAGGGGAATGCCAGGGCCAATAAGTGGGAGAGGGTGGGGTTGCAGGCATGGAGAGGGGGGAGGCAACAGGGGTTTATTCTTGTTGTTTTTGTTTGTTTGTTTGTTTGTTGGAGGGGAAACTGGGAAAGGAGAAATCATATGACATGTAAATAAAGAAAATATCTAATAAAAAACAAACAAAAAAAGAAAGATCTGTCACGTTAATATGGCAGCACCCATTTGTCAAGAAAGGAAAATGGACTCACAGCATTTATGGTGACACCTGCCTATGCTTGGTTTATTTCACTTTATGTAATGATCTCCAGTGCTAGCCACGTTACTATAAATGGCAGGATTTGAATATTGTTATGGTCTGGTTGTATTCTACTGTGCACATGTAACTATGGGGTTTTTTTGTTCATTTTCCAAATGGTAGACATGGGGTACGTCTGTCTCTCACCTGTTATGTGCAGTAGTGGAATGATCTTAGGCTGTGGAGGTCTTGTGGACACACATATTTAATTTTATACTGTTATCTGATACTTTATTATTCAGTACAAATATCATGTTATTCTGTATGAAATAAAAGTTAAATAGAAATTGAAATAAAAGTGAATACCAGATATTAGTCACTGCATTTCATTTTACTGGTCTACAGTAATTATATAAAGCAATGAGTACTATATCACATTTTTCTACATTAATGTAAGCTGATCAACTCATAGCTATCCTTTTCTGTGTAACCCATCCCTTGCCCATTCCTCTGCTTCTCTTCTTATTCTGTAATTGTCACTATAATTCTTTCATGTGATTTAGATTCTGAAGATGACAGAAAACATATAATATTTGTCTTTATGATTCTAGATATTGTTCAATAATGATTTCTACTACATTTTTTCTATAAAAATGTATTCCATTCTTTTTTGTGACTCAACAGTTCTCCACTCTGTTATGCTCCATTTCTTTCACCCACCTGTTGATTGACAACTATATTGGTTGTTTGGCATGCCTGTTATTGGAAACCACAATAAATATACGTTTGAGGATATCTCTAAAATAAGCTAATTGGACTCTAACTTGACAAGTGGTTCAGCTGTGTCTTATGCTGGTTCAATTTTGTGTTCTAAGGGGCTGGATCTACAGTAGATCTCTGTAGTGTCTTGAATAATGTACACCCCGCATTCTCCATCCTCATGGTATTAGAACTGACTTCCACCCTGCCAATGACAATGGATTCTGTTCCCCTATGTCTCTGATAACATTTTGATTTCTGTATCATGGCCACTCTGGCTGGAGTCACAGGGAATCTCAGTGTAAATTTCATATCTAGTTCCCTGCTGGCAGAAGATATTGAATTATGTTTAAGCACTTGTTGGCTTTTTCTAATTATTCTTTTTTTACATTGGAAAATGGGGACCACTAACCCTCAGAACTTTTGCTGAAAGGACTGAAAGGTCTGCACACATCTGTCTTCTTTTCTGTATAGGAACCATTTCTCTTCACTACTGGCTTAGTGGTCCAGAATTCTTTTCAGAGATCTTTATTTCCCTTTAATTTTTGGAGGATAACTTTGCTGGCAACCCTATACTAGGCTAGCAGTTATGGTCTCCCAGGACATGTCATCCTGGCTTTTAGAGTTTCTGTTTAAAAGTCTAGAGTTGTTCATTGGCTTGCCTTTGTAAGTGACAATGCACTGCATTGCTGTGGCTTCCAATATTCTTTGTATGATCTGCATACATTGTGTTTTAGCTGTGGGATGACATATACAATTTCTTATCTAGACATGCTTATTTGATATTCTGTACCTGGCTGTCGACCTCTTTGCCAAGATTTAGGAACTATTTTGCTGTTATTCGATTAAATATCTTTCCTAATGCCCTTAGGTCTATCCTCTGCACCTAGCTCTTTGTTAATTGTTTGTAAATTAGGTTGTTTGTAGTTCCTCCCAGGGCATAGGCACTCTGTTCCCTTTCAGTAGTTCCATCTGAATGTCCTAATTTCTTGACACTGTCTTCCAGCTCTGATTTTTCTTTTCTTTTACCTACTTGGTTCAATTATTTACTTTTAAGATTTCTATTTGACCATTCTCAAAATTTGTCTCTATTAATCTGCCCCTGCATAGCCCCATGCTTGTGGTTATTCTTTTAAGTATCACTCATGCTCTTTAGTGTCCTCTTTGGATTAACTTAACATTCTAGTAATCACGCTTTTGAACTTGTCATCTAAATTCTTCCTCTTCACTACTATAATAATAAATTTCTGTGGAACTGTTGTTTCCCCAATTTTTAAATTTTAACATGTTTGATTTTTTCATGTTTACCAAATAATTGTTTGGAAATTTTACTCTCAAGTTCATTTTTTTATCTATTCTTTAAGGCTTTTGTGCATGTATACAATAAAACATGACCTTGTCACTCTCCCATTTTTCAATTCCAAGTCCCTTAATATGTCAAAATCCAAACATAAAGTCTTTTTGTTTTGTTTTGTTTTCTCCTTCTTTCTAATAACTCACAACTCAGATAGTGTGGCCCATACACATTGGTATGAGTATGGGGCCATCCACTGGAGCAGGGGAGCCTATCAGTGGCCACACTCTCACAAAATCACCATCTCCCCTCTACCAACCACTATGAACTGCCAATAGATTGCCAGCTAGAGGTAGATCCTCAAGAATTCTCCTGACCCCTTTCAAATTGGAATTTGGCTGTATTGATCCTTTCAGGTCTTGTGCCTGCAACCACAACTGCTGTGAATTCCTGATTGTGATAGCCACGCCTTGTCCAGAGATAAAGTTTCAAAGTATTCCTATCTATGATGAAGGTTTTATATTTTTTCTGTCTTTTCTTCCAAGATATTCCCTGAGCCTTGAGGAAGGTGTGGAATTGATAAAGATGTACCACTTGTAGCTAAGAACTCATGGTCGTTTATTCTTAGCACTTTGAACAGTCATGAGACTCTTCATTGATTGCTGATCACAGGAAAAAGAAGCTTTTGTGACTGAGGGGGAGAGTAGCCATGATCTATGGGCATAGATATAAATATGTAAAAGGTCATCTGAAAACAAGACCATTTAACAAGTAACAATCATAGGTTCCAATCTAGGGCTTATTACCTCCTCTTCTGCAAGCACTGACATTTATTGTAGTACAGAAATGGGTTCTCCTCCTGGATGATTTGCTACAATGGTTCCCTGACTGATAGAGTGAGGGATATTGTGGTTATACAAGCTGAATGGAAGCCATTGGAGTTGTTTATACCAGGGAAAGTTGTGAGCCAAAGACAGAATTACATCCAAGGAGGAATTGCAGAAATTAGATGTAGTTCCCACCACATCTCCCTTTAACTCTCCTATCTGCCCCATGCAGAAGACATACAGATCAATGAGAATAAAAGCAGAAATGTCCAAATTAATTAAGTAGTGACTCTGATTGCAGCTGCTATGCCAAATGTGATGTCCTTATTTGAGCAGATTAACACATCTCCTGGTATGTAGTATGCAGCTATTGATCTAACAAAAGGATTTTATCTCCATACCTACCATACAGGCAACTAGAAGCAATTTTATTTTAGTTTGCCAGTTCAATAAAAATTTACAGTTTTACCTCAAGTATGTTAATCCTCTGGCCTATGTCATGGTTTAGTTCAAAGAGATCTTGATTTTCTGTCTCTTCCACAAAATATCATACTGTATTGATAACCTTATGCTAGTTGGTTCAAGGGATCAGATGGCAGTAACCCCTTTGGACTTACTGGTAACACGTATGCACATCAGAAGATGTGGAATGGACCCAAGAAGCAGATTTTCATAGCTAGGCTGAAATAGCTAAACAATGAAATACATATTCAATGTGAGTGTAAGGCCCTAGATTTATATCAGCACCACAAAACACACTGTGCAGGCACAAACAGTGTCATCTAAAAACTGTTGTCAAGACAACTACAACATCAATAGAAGGAGCCAGGGAACTTTTAAGTGATTTGGGAAGTCATAAGTAAGTGTGGGTCAGTACTGAAAAAAATCAATATGGAATACTGCTAGAAGAAAGACAAAAGCATATATTAGTTCTAATGTAGTCTAAATATATTAGAACTGATAATTGCAAATGAAAATAAAATAAAGACTGAGAAACTAATTAAACCACCAGAAAATGGACAAAAACCAACATATAAATACGAGTTATAATGAGGCAAAAAGAAAATTAGGGGAAAAATAATTGAAAAAGGAAATTGATCTAATTGAAGAAGAAAGAAAGTTAAAAAAGGAAGGGAGAAAAAAAGAAAGGAAGAAAGGAAGAAATAAAGAAAGAAAGAAAGAAAGAAAGAAAGAAAGAAAGAAAGAAAGAAA
>JADRCD010216695.1:4707-19549 GCA_019843815.1 Montemys delectorum
ACTGGAGAGCACTGGAGAGCACTGGAGAGCACTGGAGAGCACTGGAGTTCGGTGGTTAAGAGAACTTTTTGCTCTTGCAGATGTCCCTGTTCCCATTCCCAGTACTCTCACGGTAACTCACGAGAGTTGGTTAAGTCCAGTTACAATGGATCTGACCCCCTCTTCTGTCCTCTACAGGCACTACACACACTGATTTACAGACAAACACAGGCAAAATACCCCCCCACACACACACACATACACACAAATCTTTTCTTTCTTTAAAGAAAGACATTTACTATTGATTAAGAAGATAGAACTGCTAAAATGGAGGGCGGCAGTGGTGGTCCCATGTGTTTTGTCTATGGATGCTACTATTATCCTTGATATAAATAAAATGGCATCAATAAACTCCCATCTCCCTAGAGCTGATTTGGAACTCAGTGCTCTTTGTCTTTCCTCCACACCCTTCGTTTAAACAGCCTGGAGTTGTGAATCCACTGACCAGTGTCTATGGTGCATCTCCTGATGGAAATATTTCCAAAGCTAGTTGAGAAGCAGTTCATACTCCAATTTTCTTAGCCTCATCAATACCTCATAACCAGTACAACTAAAAAGCAAGCAGAGGTTGTCTTAAGACTTTGCACTGTTCCAGGATTTCACTGTTCCATGCAGATCTTCATTGAAATAGTTGGGGGAATGGTGACAGGGACTCTGATGGAATCTGCAGTATTTCTGGCCCCTTATAAAAGGCCCCTGACTTGTCCCTCTTCCAGTCACAAAGTTTCAGGCCTTAAGGAGTGAATCTGACTTGATCAGTGGACTAGCTTCCACCCTGCTGAGGAGCCTGTCATATGTAAGAGCAACACCCGGATGAAAAATCTTGGCCATATGAAGATTCCTAGTTTTAGTCCCAAAATAACTCCTGGTGTTGTTGGCTCCACTCCCTCATCTAGTTACCATCTGGGGTTTGTGTGTGTGTCTGTGTGTGCACACGCACGGGCAATAATACCTCCTCCCCACAATCTGGCACGCACAGACACCCGCCTTCCACCTCTCCCATATTCCTATACTCATACAACCAGGGATGAGGAAAGGATTTCAGATGAACTGAAAAGGCCTAAGTTCTGCCTTCTTGCTACAGATTTCTACATGTACTTTATGCTTGTTTTAAAAACAGAGCTTGGGGTGGGGTGGGGTGAGGGTGCAATTCAATTTGGTCGTTAGGCAAAGGCTGAGAAGACTGGGAGCAACAGGAATTCGTTTGTGAAGGACTGGGCTGAGTGTGCATTCCTGGAGCTTAGGCTGATATATGGAAGTGCTTAATGGCTTGGGGGCTGCAAACAGTTTTGTATAAACTTGACAAGTAACTCAAACCACAGCCTGTTTTCTTTTGACTTCAGGAAACTTCCTTGTTTTACGTTTCTTTGGTTTAGAAATGACCTGGGCATTGAACTAATTAAAAAAAATAATTTAATATGTCAAATAAATCCTATGCTAGTTGAGACCTTGTCAGCCAATTGCAACCTGGAGAGCAACCTTAGAACAGAATAGTAAATCTTCTCTAATAGGGGCTTCTAGATCCACTATATCATAGAATAGTTTTGCATACGTGTCACGGAGCACAATTTACTTCTCCAACTGCCCTTACAAACTTCCTGCAACAAGAGGGGCTTAATAGGAAAGAAAACTGGCTGGGGAGAGAGGGCTAGTTTGAGGAATTGACAATTGCGGGGGGGGGGGGATGTTGGGGGGAGGCCTTTAGGGAGCTATGGGGAGGGGGCAGGGAACCAAGAGCAGTGAACAGTGGAGGTGGGGGAGGAACGCAAAGACTACTCTCCCTTCCTTCTCCTCCTCTTGTGAAAATGACAGACTTGAACAGGAAGCAGCATCTAGTCATTATTTCAGAAAACAGGTCAAGAAAGGGATAACACAGGGGGAAAAAAACCAAGCCAAACCAATCAATCAATCAAGCAAGCAACCAAAACAAACCCAAAACAACTCCCACAAAACAAGCAAACAGAACAAAACAAAAGTGAGGAGAGACTCTGTTCCTGAGATGGGAAGTCTGCTTAGGGGAAGGCAGGATGGGCTGCTGCTCCCTCCTGGCTGTGTCACTGTGTCATGAGCCAAATTTGCTTGACGTGTGTATGTGTGTGTGTGTGTGTGTGTGTGTGTGTGTGTGTGTGTGTGTGTGTGTGTGTGTTGGAAGAGAGCTCTATGCTGGATGGTGTTCATTGAGCACCCTTGTTGGGGGTACCCTTACGAGTTGAAGGTTCACCTCACAGGGAAATACTGTGGGGAACTAGAATTATGAGCCATGAGAAAGCTCCGTGTCTCCAAATACTTGTTTATATTGAAAATATTGATTGGACATTCTACACTCTAGGTAAAGTCTTCATCTATGTGCAAGAATGAAAATGAAGGAGCACTGGGACACTCTTGAATAAGTTATATGTAAAGATGTAACTGATTTAGGAAGGGATATCTAGGAGCTAGGGGGAAAGAAAATGTAGATATTGAAAATCTGAGGCAGAAGGAAGGTGGCCTTTGATATAGCCTTACTGAAATGAGAAAGACTGAGCATGACCCATCATTCCCCTTGGCAAAATCTTTCATTGACTTGGTGAGGATGACATAAGGACACTTCCTGATTCTGCCATTGTCCTCCAATAAGCTGTGACATATTAGTTTCATTCTTACACGTTATTCCAGGTTCCCACGCCCCACGTCATAACAAAGCATTCTAATTCACCTCAAAGGAAGTGTGGCTGCCAACCATAACAGTTAAGGACAATAGATTCGGATTCTTGCATTTTCATTAACTCCAAATACATTCTAATCAGATTCAAACCAGAACGACTAGAATTTGTTGCCAGAACAGTAAGGACACAGGAGAATTTTTACACTTGCTAGAAGGTTTTTCTGTCACACCAGTCTGTCATATGACTTGTAAACAATCAGTTTCTGAAAAGCCAAGGATGAAGTCAGTTTATAAATCCATGGTATGATTCTTAAGGAGTTAGTATTTCTAGAAAGTTCTACTTCAAACATAAGTGACACGTGGTCAGAAGGTAGAGAAAACACAGACACCAGCTGCTCCCCCAGAGAACCTATTAGGGATGGTTCTCTTCTTCTCTCTTCTTTTCTTTTCCTTTCTTTTCTTTTCTTTTCTTTTCTTTTCTTTTCTTTTCTTTTCTTTTCTTTTCTTTTCTTTTTTCCTCTCTCTTCCTTTTTTCTTTTCTTTTCTGTGTGTGCCACCACTGCCCTGCAGGATGGTTCTTTTTTTTCCAAGACAGGGTTTCTCTGTGTAGCCCTGGCTGTCCTGGAACTCACTCTGTAGTCCAGGCTGGCCTCGAACTCAGAAATCTGCCTGCCTCTGCCTCCCAAGTGCTGATATTAAAGGAGTGCACCACCACTGCCCTGCAGGATGGTTCTTGATATGACTAATCTATAAGGTAGCAAGTTCATGTTGTAAGAAGAGGGTGCTGGTGAAAGTGTAGGGGACACTCATATTAATAGCAGAGTAAGTCTTCCTACCCTCCTGAGCACATGAAGTAGTTTTGACCATAGCCTACAAATCACAGTGAAACTTATCTGCTTGGTGTTTAGACTTTGATGAGAGAGTTGCTTTAGGTTGACAAAGGTGACAGAGCCCCTTGCTTCACACAGGAATGAGTCAAATGTAACAGGGCTCTTCATTCAGGAGACCTACCGGTGTCTCAGTGACACATATCATTGAATATCTTCTTCTAAGACCTCTATCCTCTCCTTAAATATTCTTTTCATTGATGAAGGAGAAAGAATGGGCTTCAGAAAGGAAAGACAAGCAGTGTATCACTTAGAGGTGAAATGGATAGGGTAAGCCTTTGCCAGGAGCAACGTAGAAATTTCAATTAGTGTGGTATCTTCTCTGAGATCAAGTTAAGCACTTAAGGAAGACATAGAGAAGACATAAAAGGAAGAAAAATGTAGAGGAAAAAAACAGCTTCTTTGATGATATTTTGTAAAAGTAAAATTTTAGAAATTTTTAATTGGATATTTTATTTATTTACATTTCCAGTGTTATCCCTGTTCCCTGTTTACCCCCAGAAACTCCCTATCCATTCCCCCTGCTTCTATGAGGGTGCTCCCCCACCCACTCACCCACTCCCACTCACTGCTTTGGAATTTCCCTATACTGTGGCATCAAGCTTTAAGAGAACCAAGGGCCTCTCCTCCCATTGATGCCAGGTAAGGCCATCCTTGCTAAGTATGCATCTGGAGCCTCCATGTGTACTCTTTGGTGGGTGGTTTAGTTCCTGGGAGGTCTGGGGGTACTGGTTGGTTGATACTGTTGTTCTTCCTATGGGTTTGCAAACCCCTTCAGCTCCTTCAGTCCTTCCCCTAACTTCTCCACTGGGGTTCCAGTGCTCAGTCCAATGGTTGGCTGCAAGCATCCATGTCTCTATTTGTCAGGGTCTGGCAGAGCCTCTCAGGGAACAGCCATATCAGGCTCCTGTCATCAAGCACTTCTTGGCATCCACAATAGTGTCTGGGTTTGGTATCTGTATAAAGGATGGATCCCCAGGTGGGGTAGTCTCTAGATTGTCTTTCCTTCAGTTTCTGCTCCATACTTTGTCCCTGTATTTCCTTTAGACAGGAGTAATTCTGAGTTAAAAATTTGAAGATGAGTAGGTGGTCCCATCCTCCAACCGGGGGCCTTGCCTAACCTCTGGATACGGTCTCTATAGGTTCTCCCTTTCCTTTGTTGGGCATTTCAGCTAATCTCATCCATTGGGTCCTGGGAGCCTCTTGCTTTCTTGACATCTGGGACTTTCTGATTATTATCACATTTATTAAAGTAGAAACTGAACACTATAGTGGTGAATAATTTCACCTAAGACCACTATCAGAAAAAAAATGAAACTTCAGATTTGGCCATAAATCAAGACTAAAATGGATAGAGTTCATGTCTATCTTTCTAAATTAACAAGAAAAGTTACACACGCACATTACACACACACACACACACACACACACACACACACACACACACAAATTATCTTAACTCACTGATCAATAGACAGAATTCTAGGGTTCCTGGGAAATGTAAAGTGAATGAAAGGTATCCTGTGCTATCCCAAATTTTGCAGGTAGCTTTTACCCTGTAGCATAGAACAGGGTAATTCAGATAGAGCCTTGTGGTCTCTCTTAATTGAAAAGACAGAAACTGATGTGTGGGAAATGTGGCTAGGAGTTTCAACTAGAGAACCAGAGAAAAATTGATTTACATAGAGAGGCCCACAACCTGAGAGTAAAGCCTTTCAACCATTGATTTAAGAGTAATCTGTGGACATTTCAGGAGGAAGACTAACTCTACCTTTATATAGGATTATTTTTGAATAGACAAGGAGATTGTATTTTGAATAGGCAAAGAGATTGTGTGACGAATCCTTAGAATTCTGAGAGCTGGAAATAATTTATATTTTCAACTATAGAAAGACCTTAAAAAGCATGAGTCATTTGGAAGAATTTCACGGAGATGTGTTGTCAGTGGAAATTAATTAACTCTAGACCAAAGAACCCACTTGGTTTTCTCAAAAAATCAAGACTAAAATGGATCAAAGTAATTCATAATGAACAACTACCTTCTAAAATACAATCTGAAACTATGAGCAACTAACTAGCAACATAAAGCAGAAAATTTCTGACACATAAATAAGAATTACCAGGTATGCATATGAGCAGAAAAATGTGCTCATACAAGGAGATAATCATTTAACATAAACAGACTCAAATCTGAGACAAATACTGTAATTAGTAGCGAAGGAGTAAAATAAAGTTGACTATAACATGATACAAATAAAATAGAAATCATAAATAAAAATATTAGGATTTGCCCAGTGCAGGTCATTTTGAACTTTTAGCCACCTTTCCCGAACCCCAATCTGTCTCTAGACCACTTGGCTGAGTTCCCCTGTTCTGTATTCTGATGGGAGAACTCCAGACAGAATCTCTGGCAGCACTGTACTTCTCTCGACTATGTCCCACTTCCCAGGGGCAGTAGTTCTACACTGGGTGGCACCATTAAAAGTGCCCCAAATAAAAATATTAGGGACAAAATATGTAGACTTGAAGTTGAAATACAGTGAATGGAATAATGGATTAAGTTCACTATAGCCACTGCTAAAAAAAAAAATAGAGAAAAAAAAGTGACTAAGACTAGATGTTCCTGACCACAACCTACTGACTGTATTACAACATCAAACAGCCTGTAAAAAGTGCAACTGAAACCCCTAAAGGCAACAAGAAAAGAAGGACAGAAAAAAAAAAAAAAGAATTCTTAGATTCCCTTTCTGTTTCTGTGGATAAAATACTATGACAAAAGCAGTCAAAGTTCCAGGTTAGCATCCTGTTGGAAAAGTCATAGCAATAGATGTTTGGGACAGAAGGACATTGCACCTACAGCCAAGAAACAGAACAAAGAATGCCTCTCTACTAGTGCTCCTCTCCTGTCCTACACTCATACAATTCCAGCCCCACTTTCTAGGGAATAGTGCCACCCAGTGTAGAACTACTGCCCCTGGGAAGTGGGACATAGTCGAGAGAAGTACAGTGCTGCCAGAGATTCTGTCTAGAGTTCTCCCATCAGAATACAGAACAGGGGAACTCAGAGCCAAGTGGTCTAGAGACAGATTGGGGTTCGGGAAAGGTGGCTAGAAGTTCAAAATGACCTGCACTGGGCAAATCCTCCCACCTCAATTAGTCTTATCAATATAGTTCCCCACACACATGATCACAAGTCAATATAATCTAAACAATCCCTCATGAGCCTCCCTTCCCAGGTGATTCATCATTGTGTCAAATCAACAATTGAACCTAATGCCCATAGAATAAATTAAAGCCAATAGTTTACAGATTGGATGAAAACTACAAACATATATATATATATATATATATATATATATATATATATATATCCCAAACCTTGGTAAACAAGCAAGTTTTAAATTTAAAACTCATACAAAATAAGTGATGCAAACACTCAGGATGGAAGAAAAAAATAAAACAATAATGTAAAGAGGACATGAAACAGTAGAAGAGGGACCCATAGCACATGCAGTATAAAGTAATTGTGAGTAAGATTTTCATTTCATGCTGAAAAATATGCAAGACAAGCAATGGTGCTTAAAGAGTTTTAGGAGAAAAAAAATTCAGTCTAGAATATTCAGAGCAAAAATTTCTCAATAAAGAAAGAAATATGATGACTTATAAGACAAAGAGAAGAAAAAACAAACCAACACTAACAAATATACACCACAGAAAATGTTAAAACAAGTTATTATTTTTATTTATTTGTTTGTCTGTTTATTATTGTGTGTGTGAGTGCATGTCTACATTCATGTCACTATGTCTATGTGAAAGTCAGAAAAGATCTTGAGAGAGCTGGTTCTTTCCTTTTGCCATATGGGTCATAGGAAAAAAAAATCAAGCTTCCTTGAGCCATCTTTCCAGCCCAGAACAAGTTCTTTAGATGAATTTAAAGTATCTGCACTCATATGTGAAGAAAAATAAGCAGCACTAGATGTGGAAAATATTTCAATAAGTAGAAGAAATTATCAATATATTTTAGTCACTGCAAAAATAATTAAATGCTTTAAAAATTGAACACTCAGTTTTATACCATTAAGGTGACATCTAAAAGGTAAATGATGGCAGGAGATATTTTAATGTATACTATCCTGACAATGTTATATTATATAAAAAAAGGCATTATTGAAATTGGAGGTGGACTATAATGAATTACAGATGTTTATTGTAGACAGAATAGATTCCTCAATGGAAAAAAAATGAGGCAAGAATGACATCAGTGCCATATATAGTAATTCATAAATTTTATCTGATTTTTCTACAAAAGACAAGATGGAATGAGGAACAATAGGTTTGAAAGAGGAAAAGATAGTGAAATAGATTGTTTAATTAAACCACTGGTAATTATGACACATTTATGTCAACTAAACACATGAAGTACTATGACAAGGTCAAGTTGCTCTAAAAATAACATCTAGGAAAATGTCAGCATGAGTCTGATTTGAACAGGTGAACACACTCAAGGTATAAAGGAAATGCTAACCCACAAGACAGAGTTCGCTGTACATCACACAAAGTAGATTCTGACAAGGAATGTATATAAGGATAATAAATGCCAGTAAATGAGCAGTGAGTCACAGGAGAAATGTGCACAAGTGATAACTGGGGTTCATGGTATGGGCTGTAAGGGCTGAAAAATAATGAATAAACCTACCATCATATAATTGAGATCACAGTACTCTTTCAGTATTTGATAAAACTGATATAATGTAATCATACACAGCTCCCAAGCCACTTACTTACTTTCATATATACATATATATAATATACACTAAACAATAATACCAAATAATGCAGTGTATTCAATGTTTACAGAATACCTCACTGAAGAAGAGAATGTGTGCTCTTTCTACTCCATGTAGAACCTTTGTTACTATAGGAGATTATTAGAAGTTCTAATAGTACTTCTTTGGTATTCTAACATATTCAAATCCTAAATGTGATGAAATAAGAATTGAAAATTTAAATGAAATAAAAGCTGGAAATTAAAATAAGTGTTGGGGTGTTGGGAGTACAAGTAATATAGGAAATATTTAGTTAGAGAAATTAAATTTTAAAATGAAGCATGGATGTGAGAAATAACCAGAGAATCAATTGAAATGAATCTTAGGAAACATTTATCAGCTCACTAGGTTCAACTGATAGCAAACTATATATTAACTATATATTATCCAATTGTACAAACTCCTGTTGCCTCATATAAATGCCTCTTATCATCACAACATAGTGTACAAACAAGTCCACTACTTCCCAATTTGCCACATATCCTTTCTTATCTCATTTTAGAACAATGAGCCATTTCTTAGAAATGCTACCATATACAGGTTTATTCTCACTCAGCAATCATCACAGCTGTTTTCCAAAATTAAATAAAAATATGTCTAAAATATTGCACATTTCTTTTATGTATATTAAACATACATACACACACTTGTGCATGTGCCTATGTATGTGTATGTATGTATGTATGTATGTATGTATGTATGTATGTATGATGTATACATGTATATCCTGAAATCAGAAGAGGAACTGTTTGTGGTATGGAAACAGATCAGTGGAGGTGGAAGGAGACAAGGTGGAGGATTTGGAAGCAAATATGAGCAAAGTATGATGACATATATGTAAAATATGTTATAATGAAATCCATAATGTAAAAACACTAACTAAAAGGCTAGTTTTTAGAAGGAGCATGCCTGCACATAAGGATGTGTGTAGTTGTCCTGGATGCTATGCTTACACGTGTCACAATGACTAGTTTCAAAGCTATTTCTTAGTTGTAGTGATGCTTGTCATTTAGAGACTCTGGAAATTTTCAAAACCAACTTGACAGTTCCCCTTTATCACTGCCCTCCTTTTTACATCATATGATAAGCATGAAAGTTTCTTTTTAAATATATATATACACCTCTCAGAAACACATCACAGCCAAAATGTTGAAAGGGAAAAGATGTACCCTGGCCTTTCATCAGAAGAGCCAAGGCCAGTGATTGTAGGGCTTGTGTGTGTGGGTGTGTGTATGTGTGTGTGTGTGTGTGTGTTACCAAATAAACAACATAAGAAATGAAACCTGTAGTCAGAACAGCTCTCTTTAGATATTAAAAGTGAACATGATACAGAAAGTATCTGCATAGAAAACAGGAAAGATACTGAACATCCTAAATCATTAGGGATTTCACATCAAACCAACAAGAGAATTCTACAGCTCATCTGTGAGAGTGGGAAAACAGAACAGAGTAAAACCCTAAACATTGACAATGACAAATGTTACTGTGAATAAGGAGAATTGAGACATTTCTCCAGTGGGAGAAAATGCCTGCCAATCATTTCTTTGATGAGGGTCTTGATCCTGGAATACTGTCAAATGTCTTACAACTTAGTGATACAAAGTCAAATAACTCAATTAAAAAACGATCAAAGGATGTGACTGGATATCTCCCCCAAGAAAGTATGCCAAGAGATAAGATGATACTCAACTTTACTCACTGTTGGGATAATGTAAATGAAGCACAAGCAGACACCAGTTCATAACCCACAAAACGTGTTATAAATCATTTAATCTAAACCAAAATAGACAGCAGTTTACAAACCATTAAGAATACAAACAGAAGCAAAATGACAAATAGTGATACGTGTTGCAGAAATTAAAGAAATTGATGTCCTCTTATATGACTCATGAGACTGAAAAATAGTTCAGTGCCCTGGAAAAAAAGCTTACCAGTTGTTCAAAACAAAAAGTGTAACCATATATCCCAGAAACTCTATCAAAGAAATTCAAATATCAACCTACACAAAACTTGTCTTAGCAGCATGTTTTGTTACAGACCAAAATGAACAACCCGAAGGACCATCAAATAAATGGATAGATAAAATATGGTCATTGATGGTAATAGAACCCTACCTAGTATGCTTTAAAAGGCATGAATCACTGATGGTTAAGTATTTCCTCCAAATTGATATATGTTCCTTTTAGAGGGGGCAAGGAGGTTCCTAAAGCTCAGGAAGGAAAGAAACTTAAGAGACTTAGAAAGGTCATAAAACCTACAAGACTCAGAAAGTTTATAAAGTTATAAAATTCATAAAAAAAACTCTCCCCAGAGGCCATATAGACAGAAAACAGTTGTTTAGGGAGAGAAGACTTTCCAGGAGTGCTACCTGAAATTTTTACAAGGAATCTTAGGGAAGCAGTTTTACCCAACAATCACCTGTGCAGCTGTCCTTAAGTGACATATGTTCTTTTTTTTGTTGTTTTGTTTTTTGTTTTTTTGTTTTGTTTTGTTTTTTGAGACAGAGTTTCTCTGTGTAGCCCTGGATGTCCTAGAACTCACTCTATACCAGGCTGGCCTCGAACTCAGAAATCCACCTGCCTCTGCCTCCCAAGTGCTAGGATTAAAGGCGTGCACCACCACTGTCTGGCGACATGTGTTCTTATAAAGTAATACCTTATACAGGCTCGTGTAAGTAACTCTAATAAACTTACTATTTCACCATGCCAGATATGGTTATGTGGTATGACTAGGTGTTTGCTTCTCTCTAGCAAAGGTCACATACAATTAATGATACAGAGTTTAGCCTGGGTGAACTTGAGTATTTATCTCTAGTGAAATAAATGATTCATAAAACCATGCACATCATATAATCCCTGTAATTATGAAATGTGAAGAGTAGGCAAATCCACAGAAAGATAATATAGGTTAATGTTGTCTAGTACCTTGGTAAAGTGGGCAGTTGAGAAAGAACTACTAATGCATATGGAAATTATTTGATAGTTAAAATGCTCAGCAGTGATTAGGGCAAAGGTCATATAGCCCTCAAAATACACCAAAAACCTTGCAAACAGAGATAGGTAAGGAAACAGTATACAAACTATACTTCAACAAAGCTGTTAAAATAGCAATGCTTCCCTGCCCACCACCACCACCCAAACAAGAATAAGAATGAGTCTCAGTTTGTACTGTTTCTTCCATTTGATTTTAGAGGCCATTCAATGCATAACTTCACTTTATCAAAAATACATCGTGAAATAACTCCATGTTATGTGACTGGTGGTTGAGGAAGCACTTGAAGCCACACCTGTTTTAACAGATAGGAGATAATCAGGCTGATTGCTAGTTGTTTATTTATTTATTTCATGATTCTCCTGTCTTTCAAACTCAGAGTGAAGCCCTTGATTGCACATAGTGCTGATTTCCTTCTTTCTTTCTTTCTTTCTTTCTTTCTTTCTTTCTTTCTTTCTTTTTTCTTTTTTCTTTCTGTTTTTTTATTTTTTTATTTTTTGGGTTTTTGAGACAGGGTTTCTTTGTATAGCCCTGGCTGTCTTGGAACTCACTCTGTATACCAGGATGGCCTCAAACTCATAGGTGGTAGGAAGGCACTGCTCTCAGTTTACCAATTCTCTCAGAACCCACAGACATCTTCTTCTTCTTCATAGGATTAGGTATTAGATCCCCTGAAAGACTGACTTGTGATTAGCCTCTTTGCCTGGATATGATATACAGTGTGACTGCATTTAATGAGGAAAAGTTGTAGGCTTCATGGAACTTAGGCGGGACTTTCCACGTCCAGTGATTTTTTTTTTCTGTATCATTTGGTAATTCTCATTTCTTAGACCTCTTTTCCTCAACCATATACTAAAAATACTAATTGTAGTTCTAACAGAAATTTTGAGTATTTAGTCAGAAAATTGTGGTGGTTTGAATAAGAATAGCTCCTATAGGCACATATATTTGAATGCTTAAGGAGTGGCACTATTTGAAAGGATGAAGTGTGTCCTTGTTGAAGTAGGTGTGGTCTTGTTGGAAGAAGTGTATCACTGAGGATGGGCTTTGAGGTTTCAAAAGCCCATTCCAAGTCCAGAGTATCTCTCCCTGCTGCCTACAAAACTGGATGTATAACTCCCAGCTATTTGTCTCTTTCTGCCCCTTGTGGATACAGATGTAAACCTCTCATTTACTTCTCAGGCAATACATCGGCCTGTGTGTCACCATATTGTCCACCATTATTAGGATAGACTAACCTCTGAAATTGTGAGCAAGCCCCAAATGTTTTCCTTTATAAGAATTGCTGTGGCCATGTGATCTCTTTATAGCAATAGAACATTAACTAAGATAGAAGTTAGTATTAGGAGAAGGTAACAGGCCTAACTATGCTGCTTGTTGGCAGTATGTGACTTTGGATTGTTAGACTAAGAAAGCTGCTGAACACTTTAAGCAGAGGTTAATGGGATATTATTATAAGGGACACGGAAGACAGCAATGTAGATCATAACATTCCAGGTTAAGAGATTTCAGGCAAGAAGAATAGTAGTAAGTGGCCTAGAGATCATTCTTGTGATATTTTGTTGAAGAATGTGGCTACTTCCTACCATTATACAAACAAACAAAAAAAAAAAAACATACAAAACAAAACAAAACTCTGAGGCTAAATTAAAGTGTTTGAGACTAATGGCTTTAGCAGAGGAGATTTCGAGACAGCCTATTATTGACTGTGTCATGTGGTTATTCACGCCCACTCTTAGCAAGGTCTACAATGAAAAGGAGGAAATCTGGACAAAGAGAAATACAAAAGAAATGTACAGTAAGATAGTGAAAACAATTTAAAATGTGGGAAGCTTTTTATATGTGAGGCAATGCTGGTATTCATCATGATGAAAAAATTAACAAAATTGAAATGATAATGCTGATGATAATCACAAAGGAAGAGACTTACACAAAATGCTAAAATCCCTGAAAGGTGACTATGTTTATGTTTGCTATATGTTAAGATGCATACTTCACTTCACAAATCAATGATACCAGATATAAGGGATATTTTTCTTGGAGTAATGTTTACAGATACATTGGTATCACACGTCTTTGCTACCAACTTCACAATTTGTTGTAAGATTATAACATTAGAGCTGACAGTGTTAGGAAGTAGGAAAGAAGTGACTGTTCTAACTAATGCCAATACACTGGCTGATCTTATTTCCAGGGGAATGTAGGATACCCCCAAACAAGTTCAGAGATAATGAGGAAAAACAACTTTTGTGTACCTCTTCCTTTTAATTCTGTCCATTAACCCTTCAACCCCCTCAACTCTTTGAGCAGTAGTATTTTTCTTATACCACTTAAAGGTACACTTAATGTACCAGGAAATTCCCTATGCATTCCTCAAGACCCTGGTGTAGGCATTTTGAGGGTAGCTGGTTTTGAGGGTATATTCCTGGTATACCTCAGGGGGAGCAAATGTTCATTTACCATTTTTTTTTTTTTTGGTGATTCTGGGGACTGGATTGAACTCGTAGCTTACCACGTGTTAGGCAGGTACTCTGTCATGAAGAGCTATAGCCTAGCCTCACTTCCTGTTTTGATGCTAGTGTGAATGTCTCTATTATTGTGCATACTAAACTATATATGAACTGTGTACTTTTGTACCTTTCTTCCTGGACTGTAAAACCATGGTCACAGGGGTAGAAAGTAGCATTATCTACTGAAGAGTCATGAATTCAAGCAGCCATATAATAATCTTAGAGAGCCCTGTAAGCCTATAACCTCAGTGCCTTGGGGGATAGAGACACAAGGCTTTCTGGAGACTGCAAGTTATTAGGTAAGAGATCCTGTCTCATAAGAATAAAATAAGATAGAGTAACTGACCATGACATCTACTCTCCTCTAACCTCCACACATATACAGTGGCATTTCTCTACATACAAATGTGTGCCTATCTTTCATACACATTACACACAGATATGCTCACACATATCGCTACAAAAAATTAAAAATGTATTAATTTTGGAGATACTCTAGGTTTTTGTATCTAATTTAGTCTGCGGAGGAGGAAGTGTGTCTGTCTGGCGATGATAAGAACCATCTGTTGAAGATACAGGGAGGCAGGCTATTTGTATCGAGCCGCAGACAGAAAGAAAAACAAAAGTCACTGAGAGAAAACAATACTTATTCACATTTTTTTCTTAGTGTTTCCAAAGCAAAACAACAACAACAAAACCCAGTTTTTAAAGCTATGTATCTAGGGGTGAGAGAGATAGCTCAGTGGTTAAAGGCACTGACTGTTAGTCAAGAGGTCCTGAGTTCAATTCTCAGCATCCAAATGGTGGCTCAGAACCATCTGTATTGGGATCTGATTCCCTTTTCTGGTGTGTCTGAAGACATTCATATATGTTAAAAGCATGCAAGCAAACAAACAAAGTGTGTGTGTGTGTGTGTGTGTGTGTGTGTGTGTGTGTGTGTGTGTG